>ML769546.1:0-17486 GCA_009733575.1 Gymnopus androsaceus JB14 | reverse complement strand
TACACCTCAGACGTGTCTTGCATTGTCCTCTGCAACCTTTGAAACGGGTGGTCTTCTTGTAACCTAATAATACTGAGGCTGTTCATTCTACTTCCCGGCTATTAAGTTGAGCATTCCTGGTTTCATCTCAAAGAGAGGTCACATCAGTCTTAGGACTGCAGGTGGAGCCTAACGTGCACACCTCGACGAGCCCATGTGTATTAGGAAAGGTCTTGGACCCAAGTGTTGGCTTGGTCTAGTTTTAGGGAGGAAGCTTCTCGGAGTGTTACCTAGCTTTACCAACAGATTCTACCCCTGCCCGCTCTTCGCTGAGTGTGTAAAAAACGCCTACTCGAGTGACTTGCGCGGCAGTTGTATAAGCTTGTTAGGTAACTCGCAGGAATCCTGAGAGGTTGGAGTATCATTGCGCCGGCGACGTAAAGGCTCCCGAGATACGCAAAGTTGTTTGTTGAGTCGGCGTACTTGACCCGTGCTTTGGTGTTTGCTTTCCCCTTGATTAGTTCAAGACTACCTATCACAGAAATAAATTCCATGCCCCAAGGTGTCCTTGTCACCATTCTTGACAGGCTACCTATCATATAAATAGATTTTGAGTTGATCCCCGAATCTCGTTAATCACTTCGAGACAAGTGATGCACGGTGCTGAATTTGACTTTTTCATCAACTGAACAGCGCGAGACAGTGATTCAAGTAAAAGGGTCTTCCCCGTCTTTAGCATGCGTTTCCCGTATCCCGTACTTGTCTGTGATATCACAATTTCCAGATAAACCGTTGCCATATTTCCTTCAAGATATCACATACTCGATCAGCGAGCATATGATTTTCTTAAATGAAAACACCACATTCCCATTTTAAGGAGATGGGAATTCCTTGGTTGGTACAAGAGGTACCTGCACGGTGGAATTCCTGAGTCTCGTTATAGCTTCGTAAGGTCCCTGCGTCAGAACTCTTCGAGATTCATCAGTTGGGTGTCCATTTCTGGTTATGATATTTTCTAAAACCTAAATTTGCGGACGTGTTTAGACCTCGAAAGATGCCCGTGCAGGGTTCAATCCTCATACAGGGTACATCTTTTCCGCGAGAAGTGCTTCCTCGCGTGATATGTCTTTTCCAGACACCACAACTGGTAAGACGCATCACTCCTTTTTGGAATCGCGCTGTCTACCTGAAAAATATTTTATCTTTCTTCTGTTGTGACTTAATCAGGTAGGTTACTCTTTTTGAGTATAAGAGGCGCGGGATTTTGAGCTCGTAAGTCCCAAACTTCCCATTTTTATTCCTACACCTCGTACCGTATTCATACGATGTCCAGACGGGTTATTTTGAAACCTTTCGTTGGTACGGACGATGAATTTCAACCTTCTCCCCGCGCTTTCCAAGTCTGTGAACACTGCTTCTTCTTCTACTTTGTTGAGGGCCCATGTCGTACTGCCACGGTGGTCCCTGTCATTGAAACTCAGCGCGCCTCGACTTCTGGTCAAACTTCTCGTTTGACTGGCCCTGGTTGGTCAGGACTCTTGTCCTCAACCCTTCCTGCTGCTCGTGGTGGGGCTCGTGGTGCTGCTGGGCCGTCTCGAGGTTCTTCCTCGGCAACTCCAGTCACCAAACCTCCTTCCAGTCTTTGCAACATCGTCCAGAGTAGCAATATCATCTCGCTACCTCTGACTGGTAGGTTTTCACTTCTTCAAATTTTAGTCCAATCTTGGCTGACCGTTACTTCCCTTTTTCTTGTAAGAAGATGCTTGGCTCCTCTCGTTCTGGTTCCTGTGGGCCGTATTCTTGCAAGGTATCTTTGCCTGTGCGGAATATCAGTCTCAGAGTGAGGACCTGGGGATCTCGCCGGCAAATCGGGTCACTTTCTTTGATAAGCATTCACCCAGAATGGTAAGTCTTCCTTCAACCTTCCTTTGTGGTTTTATGCTGACTCCGTCCCTCTTCTAGGTGGCCTATAAGGCCAAGTATGGTAAATATATGGCAACTACTTGGTCCGCGGCATTTTTGCTCAGCGCTCAGCGATTCTGTACACAGATGCTGGGCCAGTACGCTCGGAAGGACCTCAAACAATATCAAACGGAGTGGTTCATCGAGGAGTCAATTTTGACCTACCCCTTCATCGGTGGTGATGAGGTAAGCCCGTTTTATCAACCTTCTTAGATCCCTCTCGATGTCTGAACCACTTGTTTTCTGTCTCAATCTAGATCCCCGGATTGTCAAGTCCTATCGTGACACCTTCCGAACTTATCTCGGGTGGTTTCATCAATTATCACAAGTTCGCGGTTGACTTCGAGCTGAGCGTCTCTGGGCTTGCCCAGGATGAGCTCTTTCCCGAGGAGGCCATTTTTATCAGCAACCTCATCGAGGTAAGTTTTCCCCTCCTTTCGTCTGTGAAGTTCAATTTTTTCTGACTTCCTGGTTCTTTTCTTTTCCTCGGTTCTCAGGATGTGGGCCTTTCGGTGAGTACCCTTATCCTTCCCTTTTTCTTTTCCCTCCACTGATATTCTTCTTTTTTACAGCAGGTTGGGATTCACGGTTTCTCGCTGAGCCCTCGTCTTTTTGACCCAAGCGAGGACACTCTCGTTGACAACATGTTCATCGACTTCAAGGCCGTAGAGTCCAAGAATGAGCATCAGACCAACGATGGCCAGGAGGAGGATGATGATGATGGACAGGAGGAAGAGGAGGAGGATGACAATGGACAGGAGCCCGAGGAGGAGGATGATGACCACGACATTGATGTCAAGGAAGATCCTTCTCCTATCGACAACGAGGTTGAGTTTGTGGGCAAGGCTGTTGAGCAGCCAGTCCGCATTCGCTCCTCCATGGTAAGTTCCCTTTTCACTTCCTCATTTCTTTTTACTAATTCCATCCTTTTGTTAGCTGGAATATCCGACCTCGCCGGTTTTGAAGCCGGTTTCCTTGAGCGCGTATACGTCCAAGTCCAAGAAGGGCCAGTCCAGCCATGACAAGGACTCGGGCTTTCCTCGGCTTGAGGGTGGCCGTCAGAATACGTCCTTGTTTGGTTATGACTCAGTCCTGGCGCAGGGTGGGGGCAAGTCTCGGGCTGCACAGACTTCGAACGCCGCGGGAACGCCTTATCCTGAGACAAAAGGTGTTCAGATGATCACCGTAAGTCTCCCTTTTTCCCCTTTATTCCTCTACTAACTTTTTGTTTTCAGGAACGTTTTGCTGCTCCTGAGGATTTCAACGATAACGAGCGCGTTAGACTTCATGCCACGCTGGACGGCTTGGTGCACAGCACCATTCCTCTGCAGCCTTTAAGTTTCCTTTTCCTGTACATTGTTTTCTGAGCCGCGCTAACATTTTCCCCAAACTGCAGTTTCCCTCGGTGTCATGCACCAACTGCATTCGAATTGGAGTGCAGTGCTCAATGCCACCTGAGTCCACCAGCAGTGCTCGCCATGAGTGCCATCGTTGCCTCATGAGCAAGACTCCTTGTTTGTTCAGCTACCCTGTCGAGCGAGCTGACAAGGAGCAGAGGCGGCTGTTTATGCATGCCGCCAGAAGCAATGGGGGTACGTCTTCTTTTACTCCAATTTTTTTTTTATCAATCTGGCTAACTCATCTTTCTTCATCTAGCGGTCGCCATGTTCTCTTCGACACTTGTCCAGGAGAACCTTGGCCTTCTTCGCACCAAGGTCTTGCTCTGGTCTTTCTTGACCAAGTTCAAGATTCAGGCCAGTAACGTTGCTCGCCATCAGGCTCAGCTTCGTAACTCGGCTTCTGATCCTTGCTTGTTGCTGAAGGCTCTCATCATGGATGGCTTTGTTGCCGAGATGGACACAGAGTGTTTGTCCATGCTTGCCTTCCTTCTTGGTTGGGACAAGCGCTTCACCCTCAAGGATCTCGAGTTCAAGGGACTTTCGCAGATTCCTCTTCCTGAGGTCGTCATGCCGCCGCCTACCCAGTCCCAGGTAGGTCATCTTTGAGCTTTGATTCCTTCGGACAGGGTCCCACCCATCCCTGGTCTTGTTTGTCGACCTCTGTACAAGGGTAAAGGCAAGGCCAAGGCCGTGGAGGCAGCTTCCAAGAAGGGGTCTGCTCCAGAGGAGGCTTCCACTGTTGTTGCCGAGCCTGTCTCGTCTTCTGGATCCAGTGAGGAGTCCGAGGAGGAGGCAGTTGTCCAAGCTCGTAAGTCTTTTCTTCATACTCATCATCAGCTTTTTACTGACTTCTTCAGTTCTAGATTCTCCCTAGAAGCGCCGTTCCCCATCTCAGTCACCCAGCGCCGAGGAAGATGACGAACCAGTGGCCAAGCATCGCAAGGCAACCAAGTCCCCTGCGGCGGCTCCTGCTACTGTTCTCTCTCCTCGGACCTTCCTTAGGCAGAACGCTGCTGCTGGTCCTTCCGCAAGACCGATTCAGCGCACACCAGGTGCTCATCGAGGTAGTGGGTTGAAGCAAGGGTCGAGGAAGAGGAAGGTAAGAATTCTTTCTTCCTTAGGCTCTGTTCTGTAACCGCGACTCCCGGTGATACGACTGATTTTTACCAGCCAAATTCCGGTGATCCGTACGAAACACTGAATCTGAGATTTTGCCTTCTTGTCTTGGATAATTTCTGTTCCGTAACTACAAACTCTTGCGCGAATCCATCTTTTGAGCAATCACAGAGTGACTTCATGTGACTACGCGCGCCGGACGAGCACTTGTGCTTTTTGTCTTCCTCTAGTCTTCCCTCATGTCTACTGCAGAAGATAAAGATGTTGATAACCAGGAAAACACCAATCCAGAAACTACAGCTCCAAAGAAGGGCAAAAAACCGAATAAAACAAAGTCCAAAAAGTCAGAAACCAAAACCGACACAGCAGAGACCAAACCACGCGCTCAGTGCGTTGTTTTCTCAGAGGATGATGACAAAACCATGATCCTAACGCTACTTGACCAGAAGAATGAAGGAATGGCAACCGACAATGGAGGATGGAAAGAGCCAGCCCTTCAAGCTGTTGTCCGAGCTTTGGCAGGCAGTGAATTGGAGAGTGGCGGCGTCCCAAAGAATATCCGGAACGTTCGGGATCACTGGGGAAAGGTATACATTTCTTAATATTCTCTGCTTCCTTCTAATTTATTTACAGATGAAGAGGGATTACACAATATTCAATGAACTTGCATCAATTTCAGGATGGGGCTGGGACTCAGTAAACCATTGTGTTCAAGCCTCAGATGAACAATGGGACACCTACCTTGCAGTACGTCATGAAATCTCTAGCCTTTTTTCTACTGACATTGGTCTAGGCTCATCCTGACAGGAAAAAATATTGGAATGCAATTTTCCCATTCTATGAAGACATTGATGAACTTTTGCACGGTGCTCTTGCTACTGGGAAAACGTCTTTTCATCCCGGTAAACAACTTTTCAATAACAATTCTGACTCTGGTGTTGACTCTGGCTGTGATGATGGTTTGAAGTTCGATTCGGATGATGAAGAAGATGATGATGATGATGATGATGATGTCCAAGTGATCAAAACTCCATCAGCACGTACTTCTATTGCCAAGGTAGGCATTTTTCTCTCTCTCTCTCTTCTATTCTCTCCAATCTTTTTTTTTCCTTATCTTAGCCTGCTTTTACACTGAAGCGAAAGGTATCTGCACGTGATCCTAGTGCTTCCAACAAACGTACTCGTGGCAGACAGTCAACTTCAGGTGCTATCTCTGAAATGTCCCGTGCTATTGGTGATATGGCAGCTGCCTTTGCAAACCAGGACTCATCTGGTGAGCCAGAGGTATCACCACTTGCACAAGCTGTCAAACTACTGAGTGCAGAGGAGGGTCTTTCAAAGGTGGAGAAAGCCAAGCTCATGCTTTTTGCACAGAAAGATATTGGTTTTGCTAATCTCATTTTATCTGTGGAGGATGTAGAGACCCGGGATGCTATCTATAGACTCAAGCTTGGGGAAGTCTAGATTGGAATAGTTCAAGTAGTGTATGCTACATAGTCATTCCACATTGCCATTGCAATTGAATCCCGTCTTTCATTTGCATGTCTCCTCCCAGCTGCAGTTACACTAGTTCCTAAGTCCCCATTTTCATCCTCATCATCCATCTGCCTATGCAGAATTTCTTCATCAATAACCCGTTCTGCAGAACTGCTATGAATACCTTGGGCATTGTCATTGCAATCCTTCTGACGGATAAAGTTGTGGATAGCTCCAAGTGCGGGAATAATCTTTGCTTGCACTGTAAAAGGATATTCAGGAGGACTATTGAGAATCTTGAATTGTCGCTTGGAAATTCCAAAAATCCTCTCAATAGCATTTCGAAGCTGTGAATGGCAAAGATTGAACAACTCTTTGGAGTTACGAGGCCTTGAAATTGAACATTAATCATAATAATAAAGTCACAATAAACACAGACATACCGTAATGATGCTTGCTCCCACTCTCTCAAATGATAACGAACACCTCGATAAGGAACAAGAAGAGCATCACAAGAAGGAAAACCTGCATCTCCAAGGAGATATTTCCCTTGAGGTATGCGGAGAGTTGTACGACAAGCATCCTCAAATATCCGACCATCTCCTGCACTTCCTTCCCATCCACTGAGAATGTAACAAAATATCAAGGAAAAAAGACAAGCTACAAGCACATTCTGTGAGATCCAGCCTTTTTGGTTGCAAAACCGGGCCATATCATCAACAGAAACTCTAGCATGGAAGTGTGAACCATCAATTTCCCCTAGACAATCACAGAAGTAAGGGAAGAACTTTGGATTGTGGAGGATTTCTGGTGGAACCTCATTGTGGGGAAGTGGTACCCATTTTGCATAAAAATGTCCCACAAGTGCATCAAGCACCTCATTGAAGTATCTGCCAGGTGCCAAGTCAGTAGGGAACCATTATACACAGTTTACGAACTTTGATATTGTGGCTCCACCACGCATAAATCGCTCTTGAAGCTCTCAATTACTGCCTCCAGAAACAGCAGCATGGAGAAAAATAGCAAGCTTTTCTTCCGCTGATACATAGCGGCTATCGGAAAGACCATCCAATGTACAGAGTTCTAACAACAAACTCCGAAAAACATGTTTGCTCATGCCAAACATCCGCCGAAACCTCTCACTTCGGCCTGTTGAATCAAAATTCAATAATACATACTGTAGAAACAGTAGAATAATATCATACCTGCTAGAAGCTCCCTCAGCCAATGGCGTCCTGTAAAAGATCCATCCATGAGCAGCCAACGAGATTGATTGCCTGCTATATCAGTCACTACAGCTGCTGCAGCTGCGATAGCTGCAAATGCTGCGACTTTTTTCTTGTTTCTTTTGCAAGATGTGGCAGCTATGACTTTGGTTGACCATGCATGGGGCATTCGGCGAGAGAAAACTATCAAGATAGCCCAATACATTGAGGAGAAGCAGCAACCTCATCGATTAGCGCCAACCAGATTTATCGGATTCTGTTGGTCCGATATCACACAAGTCACATTGAGGACTGCCTAGTCGCAAGCTCTTGCATCAAAATTCGACAGGGACACTTTCGCATAAATTATTTGTATCAATTCTATGGAGTTGCGGTTACAGAACGGGGCCTTAGTCTTCATTGTTTTTACTGATCCTTGTTCCAGCGTCTGTTGGCGCCGTAAGTCGAGGTATCATGGCAGAGCTTTTGCTGCCTCGCTGGCTTTTTATTTTATTTTACTTTGCTTTTTCAACGTGTCTGATAGTCCACTGGACTCTAAACATATCATCAATCTATAGCTCAATTTCTACTTTATGCCAAAATTTGTATATAGTAGCATAGTAGAAATTTGAGTTTATGTACATAGCAAATAAAAGGAGTTTTAACTCCAGTTTCATTTTTATTTTTGCACGAAAGAAAAACATAAGAAAACTTTTAAGTTGTCTTGAGCGATTTTCCTGCTCATAAAGATTTTTCCATAAGTTTTTGTTAAGTTCTTCAGCGCGGCAAACTACTAAATCTTGAAGCCAGTTACCGCGGCCATCTGTCAGGACTCGCTCGCGGGTGTCTTTGGCTCTATGTATGCAGTTTAAGTTGTGCCAATCTCATTTCGAGATTGAAACACTTCCAATGCTGCTTATCAGACCCTTGTCATGGTGAAACTGTTCACTTGGACTCGGCCAACTAAGGATTTAGTTCCTCAATGGTTTTACCGCGACCAGTGCCGCTTCTAGCCACAGCGGACTTCTTCCGCTCTAAGTCATCAAGTGCATCATATGGTTTTGATGGTGTGATTACACCACCTTGTTATCACGCAAGAGTTTGATTGGTCAAAGCGTTGGATTCAAACTGTTTTGTTGCAAACTAGTTTTCATGCCGAGGGCCAGGAATAAAGTTAACAAGTTCTGGCCAGATAAGACATAGATACACGTTTGTGCCCATTCCTTAGCTGTAGCCTTGAATTTTGCTTCTCGCTTCACCGGTCTTGCCGCGATCAACTCTTGTTTGGACCGCCAATAATCCATCTCGCCAATCCTCTCCCCCAAACTAAAAATCTCAACTGTCCCAGTTGAAGGAGGGTAGCCAAGTATAGCGCGGCGAAATATTTCATGCAGAACGGACCCTTTTTAGAGCTTCTGGTTTCATGTCTCACCGCAATGATATTTCTATTGCGGCAAAGTCTGTCTGCGATGCTCTGAGTCCCATTGTTCTGATGTCTGCAGCGAAAGCGAATTCTTCTCTCATCTGGCAGTATTTTGGCAGCAAATATTTTGTCCAACCTGGTGCCATCTCAGATCCCAAACTCGGCTTCGTCTCGAATATAAGGCCTCAGTATCTCGAGGATAAATTTTCGAGCCTCCGCTTACATCTTTCAACTCTTCTTTCAAACAAGCACATCCATTCTAAAACGTCCTCCTGAGCCTGCTCGTCCTTTCATCACGCTCAAGGACTACCCAGACCACAAGATCCAGCTCCAGAAGCAGGCCAATGCTATCGAGGTACTTGCCAAGGCTAAGTGCACTCTCAGCATCCATCACCCTACTTGCGAGCAAGCTCTTGTCTACTTGGTACATGACTTCCCAATTTTCCGCAGAGTCTAGTGTGTGTGCTAAAATAGCAAACACCCTTCAGCACTATCCTGCCAGTCAAGAAGTTACTTCTCAGACTGATTATCAAGAATTGTACAAGATGCTGCTTGACTTGGTGGCCCCCGTCCATCAGCAGCAAAAGGTCAACCTGTTCGAGAAGTGCACGAAGTACTACCGCACTATCACGGCTCCGAATGAGACCCCTGACCATGCTGGCAAGCAGAGAAAAGGGGTGAGTTTATTTACTTGTCCTTGTATCTTGTTGACCAGGCTCAGTTTTCCAAAAAGGATGGTTCCTCTTGGCGATCTATCCAAGAGGATGAAGAGGTGGTTGAAGTCCCGGCTCCTCCAAAAGTTGCCAGCACAAGTGCAACACCCGTATGTGATCATCACATTCTTCATTTTTCAAAGCTGATTTCCTCGCTAGACCAGGCCTTGTGCCCATGTTGTGACAGCTCCTAATTCGCGTCACTTGCGTGTAAGTCAACTCCTCTACTTCTTCATTTCTCTTTTTAATTTGTTTTGTAGGACACCTGTAGCTGCTAGCTGATCACATCAGCCTTGGTGAACTGCCCAAGGTCTGATGTGATCAACAAGGGCAGTTCCCCAAGGGCCTGGATTAGCAAGGGTACAATCTCTTGGGTAAATACCCAAAGGAATCATCTGGCATATTTATCAACGCTGATAAACCGGACTGTTGCAATTAAATCATTATCAATTACCATCCTCCGTGATGAGACAAATGGGCCGGACTCCTCACGGATCTGGCCCGGGACGGTGCTTAACCCGAGTAAAATATTGGCAGCACGAGGAATAGAACCCTCAGTGCTTCCGATATTAATCTCGTGATTTACGCACAGAAACAGGTCGCGTTAACATGTTTGCCATTTGACTATGCTTAAGTTGGAGTGTAATTGATCTATGTACCTACATCATGCGTGGTATAATAATATAATAATAATATACATTATTATTTAATAACTTGATCAAAATATACAACGCTGTAAATGATTCAATGTTGATTAGTTTCTATGGCCCACTTAACTCACCCTTATATTCACAAGCCTCGTAGATAGTACATCATTGTTACTTACTGACGTCGGAAATGTAAACACCGTAGGTCCCCATACCCTATGCTCTCGCCCTCGATCTCTCGGGAGCCGTTTGCTGAGCTCAGCAGAATTGGGATATAATGTTCTTGAATGTGGAGGATGTAGTTGCGAGATCGCATTCCTCAAACTTGTCGCAGTTCTTCCACCTCAAATTCAGCCCAAGGATGTGCTATCATGCGCCATATTGAGGCTGGTTGAGGCCTGAGGAAGTCCGGAGGTAGAGGTGGATGAAGGCGATTGGGTTTGGGAGCGAATGGGATCAAATTTTGGTGTCCATTGTGGCAAAATTATGAAGGTGTCGTTTACAAGTCCTTTGTTAACATTGTCAGTCATTGAATGCAGAAAATTGATTGCTGAGAACGTACCTCGTAACTTTTTCCTTGTGTATCTGTGATTGTCTCGTCTTGATAACAAACTCTTTCAGAATCCTTGTATCGTATCGATTCGATTCACTGTCTGTCGACCGGGACCAAATCTGCCCGTTACTTCTTCACCATTACGAGGAGAGTAAATCACGAGACCAAGTCATCTTAAGAACTGGAAGAAGGAAGAAGAGACGTACCATAAACCAGGAGCTGAGGAGAGATGACTCCACCCAATTCCTTTGCATCATGGAGTTGCTCCCTACAAAGTGGATGCCAGGCGTATATCTACGAGAAGTTAATATCAAATCCAATAGACACGCTATGCCTCACAATTACTCGCTTAGACAGAACCCATTCCTTACTTGCTGTCGTTGCATTTAAGCTTGAACGCCACTCAGCAAAGCTCTCAGTGATCAGGTCATTAAACGGTGGATTACTGCAATGCTAGAAACTCCGCGCGGCAGCTACGGCGACACTTATGTTGGCATCTACAGTGGTGCAGGTCCAGGACGATTCTCCTCAGTTATACTGGGTGATAACACATATCTCTTCCACATTTTTCAAAGCTGGATTTCCTCGCTAGACCAGGCTCTTGGCCATGTTGTGACAGCTCCTATATCGCGTCACTTGCGTGTAAGTCAACTCCTCTACTTCTTCATTTCTCTTTTTAAATTTGTTTTGTAGGACACTGTAGCTGCTAGCTGATCACATCAGCCTTGGTGACTGCCCAAGGTCTGATGTGATCAACAAGGGCAGTTCCCCAAGGGCCTGGATTAGCAGGGTAAATCTCTTGGGTAAATACCCAAAGGAATCATCTGGCATTATTTATCAACGCTGATAAACCGGACTGTTGCAATTAAATCATTATCAATTACCATCCTCCGTGATGAGACAAATGGGCCGGACTCCTCACGGATCTGGCCGGGACGGTGCTTAACCCGAGTAAAATATTGGCAGCACGAGGAATAGAACCCTCAGTGCTTCCGATATTAATCTCGTGATTTACGCACAGAAACAGGTCGCGTTAACATGTTTGCCATTTGACTATGCTTAAGTTGGAGTGTAATTGATCTATGTACTACATCATGCGTGGTATAATAATATAATATAATATACATTATTATTTAATAACTTGATCAAAATATACAACGCTGTAAATGATTCAATGTTGATTAGTTTCTATGGCCCACTTAACTCACCCTTATATTCACAAGCCTCGTAGATAGTACATCATTGTTACTTACTGACGTCGGAAATGTAAACACCGTAGGTCCCATACCCTATGCTCTCGCCCTCGATCTCTCGGGAGCCGTTTGCTGAGCTCAGCAGAATTGGGATATAATGTTCTTGAATGTGAGGATGTAGTTGCGAGATCGCATTCCTCAAACTTGTCGCAGTTCTTCCACCTCAAATTCAGCCCAAGGATGTGCTATCATGCGCCATATTGAGGCTGGTTGAGGCCTGAGGAAGTCCGGAGGTAGAGGTGGATGAAGGCGATTGGGTTTGGGAGCGAATGGGATCAAATTTTGGTGTCCATTGTGGCAAAATTATGAAGGTGTCGTTTACAAGTCCTTTGTTAACATTGTCAGTCATTGAATGCAGAAAATTGATTGCTGAGAACGTACCTCGTAACTTTTTCCTTGTGTATCTGTGATTGTCTCGTCTTGATAACAAACTCTTTCAGAATCCTTGTATCGTATCGATTCGATTCACTGTCTGTCGACCGGGACCAAATCTGCCCGTTACTTCTTCACCATTACGAGGAGAGTAAATCACGAGACCAAGTCATCTTAAGAACTGGAAGAAGGAAGAAGAGACGTACCATAAACCAGGAGCTGAGGAGAGATGACTCCACCCAATTCCTTTGGCATCATGGAGTTGCTCCCTACAAAGTGGATGCCAGGCGTATATCTACGAGAAGTTAATATCAAATCCAATAGACACGCTATGCCTCACAATTACTCGCTTAGACAGAACCCATTCCTTCACTTGCTTGTCCGTTGCATTTAAGCTTGGAACGCCAGACTCAGCCAAAGCTGTCTCAGTGATCAGGTCATTAAACGGTGGAGTTACTGCAATGCTAGAAATCCTCCGCGCGGCAGCTACGGCGACACTTATGTTGGCATCTACAGTGAGGTATTGGGCATCGGGGACGGGGTCGATAGATGGGTTGGTGGTGTTGATGCAAATCGTTCCGCGAGAGAGCGGGAGGATAAAATGGGCCCATGCTTCGAGGACTGTAGAGCTAGGAGTGAAGAACAGCTCGAAAAATGGGTCTATGGAGGTTTATTGTGGGGAGTTTCTTCGGAGGATAGAGAGGGTACGTACTGTCAATTGCATATGCATCAGCTATGACAGCGGCTTGGGTAGTTAAAGACTCGGAATTTACAACACCTCCAACGGAGACGGTGTACATGGTAGAAGTATTTCGTAGGACAGTGTCCATCATCAAGGTGCCTTTGAATTGTTCTTAGAGCTAGATCAATCCCAAAGCAGCATACTCACCATTGTGCCCTAAAGCGTCTATCATTGTAGGGTGAGCCACAGTAATTCCTAGCAGAGAGGCGACCGGGGAAAGGAGCACTAGGGGGATAGATGTCTGACAGAGTAAACGATTCAATAACAGTCACATGGAGCTCCTTCTCCACGACCTTGTCGACTATGAAATTCGGGGAGGAACCAGGTTTCGAGGGGTAATCTGTCATGTCGAATGAATGTTACCCGTGAAAAAATTCTCTTACGACATTGAATCTGAGCAGAGTCGAGGTGAATTCTACGTGCAGTTAACCCGAATGCATTACTCACCAAAATCGTAAGAGAATTCAGGATGATGTCGTCGAAGTAAGGGTTGGAGTATAATCCGTATCATCAATGCTACTGCTGTCATCGTAGACCTGCTGCGAAGCCAAGGGCGCTGCCGTAGATGAATCGGGAGTCAAAGTAGGAGAGCAATGCGGACGAGTCTGAGTGGAGCGTTGGAAGCCCGCGAGTGAAGTAAAAGGATACAATCTCCGCTGAAGAATGGGATGGCAGGGACCTCTGAGTGAATGCGGACATAAGCAGGGTGCTATATGAGGATGGCAGTGAATGGCCAGCACGATGCGTTGGTGAGTAAACAAAAGCAAGAAGGCAGCGTGAGAATGTGTTGAACGACGGGCGCTTTGTCGACGATCGTTGTTCAGCACGACTCACCGAGTATGAAGATGAGCTTGAATAACTCTCGGACCCACCAGATACTGTCCTTAATGATATACCACAGATTCTGAGTGAAAACCGCATCAAAGTTCAAGCAGAATAGCCTACAGTATGATTGCAGTGCAAAAATAGGCATCCCAACTTCAGTGCACTATGTATATAGCGACCTCGACAATGAAAAAAATAAGATACGGGCTTCAACGTTTGGAGATGGGATATTAGGTACTACATATATATAATGAGTGAAATTAAAGATCTTCAGATAGGTCAAGCTAACTCGACATGGTTATACTTACGTTCAGGTAAAGCTAGTATACCAAACGGCACGTTAAACACTGTAGAGAATTATACCAATGCTAATTAAATGAGATCTTATCATATGATGGACCTAGAGTGTACTTAATTCTGGTAAACGTCGAAATATTTATTGCTTACGAGCAACTTTTCATATTTTATGGGTACTGAGGCTCCTTTACCCAGTTTCTTGCCTTTACCGGAAATTTTTCCTTCACCGTCCAGTGGCTTTCGAAGTGGTACATCTCATCCCTTGATTGTGCCTTGCACAATCGCTTCTTGGATTGAGAACTTCCCTTCTCTCCGATTCCTGCCATCGACTTATCTTATCCTTCGGATTGGATTCCTTCACACAAATTCTGTCCCTTCTGTGACGAAGCTTCTGTCCAGTGTCTTTGGTACAGGACTAGCAACTTTCACAAAGTCACAGACCGATTTCTTTCTTACGGTGACCTTTGCGATGCTGGGTATACAGACTTTCCATTTCCACAACGCCTTCAACAGATTCAGGAACTTTGTGCTAGTCTCAAGAATAATTTTCCTTGGTCTGACCATTGTAACTGTCGTTCTGGCACCAGTGGTTGTGGTAACAATGCAAAGTATCTGGGCAACATCCCTAAGTACTTAATGCAAAGTAACAGGGCAACTATCCAGCCTATCTAAACTACACCTAAACTACAATTCTTTACTAGTACATATATAGTACTATTAGGAGTACGATAGGGTATGTTAGGATGAGGTTAGGGTAGGGTTAGGGTTAGGGTTGGGTTGGGTTAGGGTTAAGATAAGATATCAATATTCAAATCAGAAAAATGTGAATAGCATGTGATCAATGGAAGTGTTAGGGTTAGGGTTAGCTGAAGCTAACCCTAACCTGGTCCATACAGTGCTCTGGAGTATCATGTGACAAGAAAGAGTTAGGATTAGGGTTAGCTTTAGCTAACCCTAATCTGGTCCACAGTGGTCTTCAGGATTAGTTAGGGTTAGGGTTAGCTTTAGCTAACCCTAACCTGGTCCACACAGGTTTAGGTTAGGGGTTGGGGTTAGGGTTAGGGGTTGAGGACGAAGTCTGGGGTGCGGGGCTTGCCCTGCTATCTGCAGTAGAAGGTTTAGGGTTGGGGATATTAAGGTTAGGGATTATTAGGGTTATGGATAGTCAAGGTAAAACTAGGGTTTGGCAGTGCAGGTCAGGGTCACATCATGCGTAAGGCTCGAAAATTTTGTCCGTTTTTTCCCACGATGCCTCATTCAGCCTCTACGGATATTACAAAGTTCAAATCTTATAGGGCTGGATAGTTGTCCTGTTACTTTGCATTAATAACTCAGGACTATTGTCCATGTACTTTGCAATAAAGTTACAGCTGCAGCTGGTTCTGGCAAGTCAACAGAGTCTTTCCTCGACTACTCTTGCGTTCGCAATGAGCTGGTCGGTTATCCAAGCCAACCTACCGCTCAAACCCTAGAGTTGGTCCCCGCGACTTATTTCTTCTCGGGAGTCCCTTGGCACGTTCACGGCGAGGTATACAAGTACACTTTGGAATCCCTTGAACAAGTCCGTGCCCGTTACGAGAACAATTCTTTGGTTGAACTCGCTTGTGGCTTTCCTAAGGTAACTCTACCTTCTCTCATTTTTGTTCGAGGCTCACCAGTACCCTTTCTTTCGTAGGTCCCTGTTGTTCCTCGATACTCGCGGGTCCTCAACTGGAGTGGGAGGCCATTATTGCCAGACCCAGGCATTCCACAGGAGGAGCGCATTCTTTGAACTTGGGATACTCATACTGCGTACAATTATTTCTGGGATTGTATCTTCCAAGGCGACTTTCCATCTCGGGACCAACTGGTGTTCAGTCTTTCCCGAAACTCTAGTCCGGAACAGCTTGTCAATTTTCTGCCTCAGGAAGCTTTTGCTCACCCTGTGCAGTTTTGTCCCTGCCATTGTGACTGTCCTGAATCGTGATACGTTCCCATCGCGGTTCGATATTCTCCTTTAGAAAATGCTAGTTTCCGCGAAGCTGCTCTGGTCCGAGGTACTCATGATTTCCATGATGTACATGAAGACTGGCATCGAGGTATTTTTCGTCGAGACAGTCAACCAGTTCCTCCTACGGTTTCTATCAAAGTCCCCATGGATTCACCAGGCCCAAACAGTCCTTCGTTGGTTACTCATCAGTTCTATCCAACAATCCACTGTCCCGATCATGTTGAGGTCTTTTATGACCCTGCGACTTGGAAGTACTACAATTCCCGTAGTTCGTATTCCTTCGCGAGCCCTGCTTTGCTCGACGAGGTCCATCCTTCAGTCAAACCTGTTCTTTATCATCCCGAGCTTCGTCCCGTTCAGCCATCCAACTTTCAGCCCGACAAGTTTTCCCAGCGCATGGCTGAGGCCTTGTCTGCTAACGAAGAATCATGGCCAAATTTTCAGGAATGGAAGTTTGCTCATGAAGCATATATCGACTGGTCTGACCCTCAAAAGGTTGTGGATATTTTTGATCCTAGGCAATTTCCTTGCTTATATCAACACGGCAGACTATTTTTTGGGGGGGAAGCTGCCTTTGCGCTTCTGCAAACACATCCTCCCTTCAAAATTCATTGTCCCCCACTGCTCATCGAGAAGTTGACTTCTCTCTTGGGTTCACAGTCCCGTCTGCCACTGTCGTCAGTAGGACCCATGTACCAGCAGCTTTCTCCGGAAGATGAGGTTCTGCTCGCCAAGATCACATCACACTTCAATTCCACGGTCGTCCGCGGTCAGCAATACAATCTTTGTTGTGATCATGATGAAAGCGGCTACGACTCCGACCTTTACAACTGGTCTTGCGAGTCGCATTAAGGTGCATTCCCGTTCTGCTTTTCTTTTAACTTTGTTCGTTTCTACTTCATCTTGAATCCATTTACTGACTGAAACTTTTCTCGTTTTACAGCCAATTTGGCCGAGGTTCAGGACAAATGCTTAAACCAAGCTCTCAATTCCCTCGAGGGCTATCCCGAGCTCGATCCTTCTGTCGAGGACATTCAATACGGTTCGCTTAATCGCTACCGCCTCGACTTTGTCTATTATCGCGGCATGGCCACGCATTTCCGCGATGAAGCCAAACATTCTCTCCGGCTCTTCACAGGTCAACACAAATATATGATGAAGAAGGGTTACCCCCTTCCTCAGATTGATCTGGATAGACTGCCCGAGTTCATCAAGAGCTCGGTTCAGCCGGTATGACGCCAGTTTTATGGCCAGGCCTGTATAATCTAGATCTTGCTATTTCAAGCATATCTACTTTGTACTTTGGACACTAAGGGCTATAGTGAGTCCCAAACTGTTAGCCAAAGCATGTTGCAGTCTATTGTACCCACTGGAGTAGCATTGTGTATGGTATACATGCATATATCGCACACTGCACTTCATTAAAAGTCCTATGAGGGTGATTCTAGAATTTGCTATAGATCACTCAAGATGAGGCTAGACTTTGCTATTGCATATTCAAGGGAACTTATATGTTCACAAGTGGAGGTGTAG
>ML769545.1:74162-158089 GCA_009733575.1 Gymnopus androsaceus JB14 | reverse complement strand
GAGATAGTATGACTTGTCCACTCTGAATACTACAGTAAGTAACTACTTAAGTACCTTCACACTATCGAGCAAAATAGGTCAGTTCCTGTGGCAGACAAGTGCGGCGACAAATCATTACGTCGAAAATTCCTCTAGTACGTTCACATACAATACAACAAGTTAGATATGGGTACAATCCAAAGATATACAACATTGGCTAAAGGAAAATAAGAAAAATGAGAAAAGAATCAAAACAAAGATGATAAGAATGAGATAGATAAATGAGAATAATGATAGCAATGTAAATGGGGATGATTTAGTAGTCAAATAATAGATAGTAGTGTGATTCAAGAATCAAGTGGCAACGTAGATCCACTACTAGAGGCCGCGATGGTAGTGGAGGAGGAAGCAATAAGGATATCGGGAACACCTGCAAGACGCGGAGGTGAAGCATCCACCATGGGGACTAGAATTTGGAGCCATCAGATTCACAGTCCAAAAGGTACCATGTTGTCTGAGGAGCAATAGTAGGCTCTTTTGCAACCTGCAACAAATGTTCAGACTGGAAAACGAATATGGAAATGAGGTTCAACTGTACTGAGACTAGGCAAATACGCTTGCGGGGTCTATAAAGAGGAAATACCATCTTGCCCTTCTTGTGCATGAGCTGTAACAATGTTCATGTTTTAAAAAAGTACAGAAACTAAGGGAGATTGCGTACAGTGCTTCGTGGTTCTGGAACCGGACCTACTATGCGTTTAGCCCAAGGTATAGTTCG
This sequence comes from Gymnopus androsaceus JB14, assembly GCA_009733575.1. NCBI lineage: Eukaryota > Fungi > Basidiomycota > Agaricomycetes > Agaricales > Omphalotaceae > Gymnopus > Gymnopus androsaceus. The sequence continues at coordinate 157,332 of ML769545.1, read as the reverse complement.
CGCCGCCGTGTTGGTTGTCACTGTGGTGGTTGTAGTTGGGCTGAGTTTCTTTTGGGATTCAGCCTTCAGTTCATCTTCTACTTGCCATTTAATCTATCACCAGAATTCGGTACAGCAAGTAGGAAAAGATGGTATGAAATAGACATACAGGCGTGTTGATTACATTGGAGAAAGGACCCTGAGGAAGGGCGAGAACTGGTTCTGTAGATGAATGTCATGAAAAGGCGTACAAAAAGAGTGTATTCACTCAATCATCACCAAATGTTGCGTACACATGAGTGGGCAGCAGATGATAGGCGTTGAAGCCATTATTGACAACCATTGAGTTGTCGAGCGCATCGGTACCTGCATTGAAGAACTAAGCATTACAAACCCGGACAGAATGGAAAATACATACCTAATGATGGAACCATGACCTTCACTTCTCCTCCACTTGAGCTGGCTTCCATTACCGGGTAGGGAGATGCAGCTTTGCAGGCCTTCGCTCTCCCCTTGCTCAATGACTTGACACGTCCGACTGGAGCTAGACTCTGCAGGGGCAGAACGGCGAGCTCGAGGTTTTGGACCATTGGTCTTGGCACACTTGCTGCTCTCCTTGTGCAATCCACAGCTTCAGAAATGAGTGGTGATCGCGAGGCAGAGACTGAACCTGAGGAACCTTGGAAGCGCCGGACGCAGATCACATGATATTTTTAAAAAGGCAATATCAAATTGCCATGTTTCTGATGAAAGTCAAAAGTGGTTGCTGTAGGTTGCTGTAGGCTGAGCGTTGCTTGACCGTTTGACATCTGTCATTCCTCACTGATGGATATGGCAATGGGGACCTTGGACACTATTTAACCAGGGGCAAGCACATGAGATGTGAAGTTCAACTTCTCTTCTTTCCCCCCACTGATCTCACTTGACCTGGACTGTAAGTTCTCCTTCCTGTGGTTTTCATACAATATCTAATGACTTGTTTTAGCTTCGGATTTCACAACAAGATGGTAATAATAATAGGTAGTAGTGGTCAAGTGGTATTGTGTAGACCAGTGGCAGATTGCGCAGAGTCCGAGTACATTGTACTAGTAGTATTCAATGTGATCTTATTATCCTGCCACGTTTAGTATTGTTTTCTGCCACAATTCTGCTCTTGCCGGTCAGGTAAACCATTCAAATGAGTAATATAAGTATTCAGTATTGAATAAGACCCTGACAGGTGACATTCCTATGAGATCCACAGTTCTGTACAGAGGGGTACCTTGCTGTAGGTGCTGTGGGTTCTGTGGGACCCTGTACCACCCAGGTTTTGCTGATGTACCATAAAGAAGAGACTTTGCAAATTGTATAGTCATTTTTAGATGGCCATAACCATATACAGTATGGTGCGGATCCCTACCCATAATACATATCCATACATGATATATGTCTTGATGCCCTTCATCAGGCCCTCAAATTTCAAGGTACATAGGACTAATATTAGCACATACTGAATAGAATTGCTGTTAGTAGAATTAACATTAGCAAATTAATGCTTAAATACTAATGTAACTGGCGTTTTATTATAATAATGCTAACTCTACTATTAATTTATTGATACCAATATCAGTACTGGTGCTAGTTATAGTATTATTAGTATGCTGATACTGGATTAGTACTGATAACTAAGTACTAGTGATACAAGACAACTATTAGTACTCAATGAAACTTAGAAAGAATACTAGAACTGTATTAGTTGGCACTTTATTCACTTGTAGACTGACAATAAATGTTTCATTGCACTTGCTGGACATTTTGCACAACATAATGTTTTTTTTTCACTTGTAATACATTATTTGTATTTAAGTTAAATACAGGTACCTGCAGGTATACCTGCAAGTACCTGTTTTCCATGGATCCGGGGCAGGTCACAGGTCACCCTTTTTAGGTTGCAGGTACCTGTCTGGTGGATCCAGGTCAACCCGGATCCGGACTCGTGCCCATCAATAGTCTTTGCAAGTCCTTCTGCAGGAAGATTTAGAGAGACAATCAGACAGATAGATGTTAAAGCTTACCAAGGGTGGTGTTTGCCTTTTGTGAAATTCCTACTAGACTACGTGAGTACAACGAAGGGCCTCAGTTCAAGATGATGGAACTCTTTATATTTACCTATAGACTACGTGAGTACAACGAGGGCTATAGGTAAAGTCAGCGAAGTATAACGAACGATAAATAGGAAGCTTACCCTCAGTTCGAGATGATGGAACTGAGGGAACCGAGGAATCGACGTGCCAAGGTTTATATAGTACGGGAAATGGCACGTCGGTAAACAAACAAACAAATACCAAATAAGAACATATAACCAAATAAGGAAACTCAAACCAAACACATGACATCACACTAAATTCCCGTCAACATTTAACACTCCCCCTGGCATCGTTATACCACCAATCCAAACCCAATGCTGACATGATTCAACAGTGCTTCTCCCTCTTTGACAGCGTCCCAAATATAGAAGTATCGAATGTCGATGTGCTTCGCCAAATTGTGTCCCTTGGCCATCTCCAACAATGCAATTGCTCCAAAGTTATCAACCAGTAGGCCCATTGGTCCTCCCATATCCAAATCCACTTCTTGTAACCAACTCGACATCCAGACAACGTGATATACTCGGACTCCGTTGACAATAAAGAAACTAAGTTCTGTTTCTTCAAAGCCCAAGCTACAGGACAACTGTTCATCAAGAAGATATACCCGGAAGTTGGATGATGAGTAGCCTTGCACCCAGCCCAATCCGCATCTGAGTATCCCACAGTCGTAACCTTCTTGTCAACAGTAGGTTTGTACTTCACTCCATAGTGAACCGTTGTCAAAATATAGCGGCATAACTTGATAAGAAGGTCCCAGTCCTCAGGGAATGGCTTGTTTTGAACAGTCACCAACCTGGAGCACGCGAAACTAATATCTGGTCTGCTACAACCACTCCCCCATTGGCAGCAACCCAGCAATCCCCGGTACAGCTTGTTGCTCATGAATGTGTCATCTTCCCTTGAACATTTTCCTGGAGCAGGGATGGAGTACCTGGGAGGGAATGGAGTGTAAAGCGGTTGAAGGCCGTCAAGAATCCTGAAATATTTGAATGCTTTGAGGAAGAATGGGGCCTGTGTAACACCAATCGAACCATCCGGTAAATAGTCAATTGTCAATCCAAGGAACACGTTCTTATCCTTGACGTTCTTTAGGTCCCATATCCTGAAACCATGGATTGCATCCTCTGCCTCCTTCCTATCCATTGAAGCTGCGAAAATATTGTCGGTGCATACAGATACGATAGTTCTGTGACCAGAATCAGGGTCGTATTGGGATCAAATGCATGGATCAGCACGCAAGGATTTGAAGCCTAACTTCTTGAACTGGTCCTCAAGTTCATTGTACCAGATATGACCTGCCTGTACCATCCCATACAAGGGTCTTTGCATCAGACAAACCTTCGTCTCCTCCCCCGTCTGAGCAAAACCCGTAGGTTGATGCATGTACACTGGTGGATCCTCCAGTAACATCCTGTTCAAGTAAGCCAATGAGAAGTCCCACTGACTTGTTTCCAGTGCTAATCCCACCATGACCGCCATCAGCATTCAAACTGATTCCACACATGCAACCATCAACCAACTCTTTTCGTAATCCACGCCTGCAATCTGCATATCCCTTCTCGCAACATATTGAGCCTTGGTCTTCAACACCTTACCATCCCCATCAACCTTCAAGTCGTATACCCACATTCCTTCCAGTACATGCATGCCCTCCGGAGCGTCCACAAGTTTCCAAACCTCCCGCTCCCTGAGCCTGTTTATCTCAGCTTCCATAGCAGGGACCCATTTCTCAGGATCACGCATGGCCTCTTTGTACAATGACGGGATAACAATATCACCACCTCCTTTCACAGTGCTAGCCAGCACAAGGACCGTTTCTTTGCACTCTCTCTGTCTTCGTTTGTCCTCCATCACGCTCACTGCCAAAACAGCAATATTAGGCCATTCCAGCTCATCCGTTTTGGCACCCTCCTCCTCTCTCATGTAATTGATTGAGCAGAGAAGTGCAGGTGAAGGAACGGAGACTCAACTCGAACATCAAGGAGTCTCAGGAACGTGTACTGGAGACTGTGGACGTTCCTCAACTTCCGCAACAGGAGCCTGACCAACAAGCTCATCTTCAAAAGCTTCTTCGACTACTGCGGATTCTGTTTTGACCTGCTGGGTTCTCCTTGGCATTCCTTCCTTGAACACCACGTCCCTTACCAAATAAACACTCTTTTGTTCCGGATCATAAACCCTGTAACCTCGTGCTCCAAGGTAACCAACCATAAAGCAACGCCATGCTTGGCGTCCTAACTTTCCCTCTTTCCGGTCCAGATCTTTCACCCAAACCTTCAATCCCCACTTTTGCAAATGAGACACATCAAGAATGTCGGATTGTTTCCACTTCTGCCATGGAACCTGGCCAGGATGCACATAGTTGGAATGAAACCACATATGTAACACTGAGCAGCAGCAGCCTCCGCCCAGAATCTCTTGTCCAGCTCCGAATCTCTAGCATGGTGCGAGTTCCTTTGATAATGGTCCTGTTAGCTTGTTCAACTTGCCCATTTGCCGCTGATGAATCTTTAGGAACATGCTCAATAACGATGCCCTTCTCGTTACAAAACTCCTTGAACCATTTGTTGTCAAACTCCTGACCGAGGTCAATACAAAATACACATACTTTCCTCCCGGTCTGAGTTTCTGCCATGGCCACAAAGATCTTCACAAGGGAAAGGATTTTTGGAGCATCCTTCATAGCAGAGAAGTATGGAAAAGGGATGCCGGTCCTGTCATCGCATGCCAACATCATGTAGACAGCACCACCGAGACTGGTAGTTCTAGCTCTCCCCCACAAGTTGAGGCTAACACAATCCAGAGGTTCCGTGGACAGGATAACGACAGCATCAAAAGGCCTTCTCGTAGCTTTTGTTAGCAAACAGACTTCACACTTCCCGCAAACTGTCATATCCGAAATGTTCAAACCACCAACCAGACTCTTCTTCGCCATCATGCAAACAATGTTAATATCCGCATGCCCAAACCGCACATGCCACATTTCCAATGAGCACAGCACATTCAACAATCATGACTTCACACTAACCACCACAGGTGGCCTTATATCTACGACATCGACTTTGTATAGTCGGTGGCGAGCCTTCTCAAACGCTAACCTCCCGTCGACCACCACTTTACCAGTCTTGTCGGCCACAGTCAACATACCACTCCCTCATGTTCCTCAATACCCCAGAACGTCCATCGTTGGCAGTGAGAGCAAATTCATCAGAAAGCAAAGGAGTGTGCAATGCAGGAAAACACAACTTGTTGATTGTCCCACTAGATGTCTGTACGTGCATTTCAACAATCCCTCTGCCCTCAATAATGAATTGCCCACCATCACCTTCTTTAGCCATACTGTCCCACCACACGAACAGGAGTGTATTCGACTGAACAAGGACTTATGACAAATGCACCATTCCGATGCTGGCGCTATTGATGTATGTGGGAATCCAATCTAATTTCGGAGACAAACTGGATGATACAGTAGACAGGACAGTAGGTAGTGTATTGTATAACAAATCATTCTTTACCACAGCAAAACTTTCCCCTCTATGTCTGAAGAGGTTCAAGTCAGGTACCATAGCATGATCTGAAGTAATAAATGCACCACTGCATCCAAAATTGAAAGTGGCAGCAGCAGCAATGACTTGCTCGGAACTGGAAGGATCTGTATTGATGGCAGCAGGCAGCAGGCCTGTTCAAATTGACACCTTGTTTCCACCAAGCAGGAGTGCAATGCTCGGCACCACCACCAGGCGACCAGCATTGCTTCTGACTGTGCCCAGAATGCTTGCAATTTTCGCATAATGAAAGGTTTCCTGGCATAGCTAGTATTCATAACCAGTGGTGAGAGCGGACAATCCATCAGACTTGAAACCTGAGGCAAGACGGAGTTGAACGTTGTATTCTTCAAGGAACTGCTTGATTTCTTTATACGTGCGCGAGCCATGATTTTGGATAATCCAGAGATGGGAAGGGATCGGCAAGGAACTAAGGAAGTATCTGCGAAGCTGCATCATTGGTAACCATGCAACCAGTGTCAGACGCATCCTGACGTAGAGCCTCTAGTGCACCAAAATGCTTCTCGAAAGGCGGTGCCCTCAACGTACTTGAGTTGACAAAGACGCTCCGTGGCAAGAGTCCGGTTTGCTGCACTCTGTTTCTCATACTTCGCCCATCAACTTTGTCCACATCTGGTTTGCTGTAAGTTCAGCACCAAGATTTATCGAATGGGGGTCGTAAATATTCTGGTAGATGATACCAGCAAGGTGACCATCACGAAGCTCCCATTCCTGATCAGAAGGATTTGGCGAGTTAACGGGAGTGGCAACAGGAACAACAACAACAACAACAACAACAGCAGATTGAGCAGTACCAGCAGCGAGAACAGCGGGAGCAGCGTTTTGTGCAGGACAGATAATGGATCCGAGGAGATAGCCAGTCATTCCATAGGAACGGGCAACACTCTTGATGTGATCACAGAAAGTGGCCCAGTTCAAAGCACCCTTCAGTTGCTTTTCTTTGGGGAACGAAATAAGAGATGGCAGTTGGCTGGACAGCGTGGAGCTCATGATGGAAAGGATAAGGATAAATCTCAACAACGGCGAGAATAAAGAGTTTCGACAATGGTGAGGCAGTGAAGGTAAACCTAATAGTCTATTGGCAAGATGCAGAATGGCGATTCTGACTGCAAATCTGTGAAATTCCTATAGATTATGTGAGTACAACAAGGGCCTCAGTCTGAGATGATGGAACTCTTTATATTTACCTATAGACTACGTGAGTACAACGAGGGCTATAGGTAAAGTCAGCGAAGTATAACGAACAATAAAGAGGAAGCTTACCCTCAGTTCGAGATGATGGAACTGAGGGAACCGAGGAATCGACATGCCAAGGTTTATATAGTACGGGAAACAGCACGTCGGTAAACAAACAAACAAATACCAAATAAGAACATAGAACCGAATAAGAAAACTCAAACCAAACATACGACACCACACTAAATGCCTGTCAACATTTAACACCTTTTCATAAGCTTCCTCGAGGTCTTCTTCAATGTCTTCAAGTGCATACTGAGCCTTTGTGCAAGCTTGCTCAAGCTCCTGCAAGGCTAAAGCAAAACCAATATAAGATTAAGTTGTTGGGAGACAAATTGCTAGATGAAGATCTCACTGGAGGTGTGCTTGCTGACTTCCTGTAGCTGTCGAATGCACTCAATGTGCTCCTGGTGAGTGATTTGGAAAGGAGTCTTGAGCTCTTCCTTGAAGGCCTGCTTGATTTCTGCATCATGAAGAGTGCGAGCTTCAGCAGAAGATTTTTGAGTGGGAGTCAAAGGTGAACCTAGTCAGAGGTGAACCTAAAATTCCACATGTCATCACATTGATGTTATGATGGAAATTGATCATATGATGAAATGTCTTACTGTGGATTTTATCTTTTGATCAACAATGTCCAGCAGGTCTTCAAGCTTGAGTTCATTGGGCTGAGCAATGAGGAGGGTGGTCAAGGTCAAGGTGGTGGTTCAATTTCAACCTTTGATGAGGTATGTAAACACTAGCTGACTAGTCACTGTACAGTTACAATGCTTCTCTTTGCTCAGTGGCAGTTTATTCACCAGGATTTATTCTCTTTTCTTCAGTTTTTTTTGACAGCTTCTATCAACTTTGTGGAAGCACTGGACGTGATGGACAACAACAAGAAAGCTTTACTAGAGCAAGATGGCCAGTGAGATTGTCTGTTTGATTGCCCAAGGACTCCGTAAGTTGTTTTTTCTAACTTTCTTTCTATTGGCACCTCTCTCTGACATTGGGCTTCTTTTTCCAGAAGAGATTATGGGTGTGGTTAATCTCAGCATGAGCTATGTTTCCTTTGCTAAGAACATTGTTGTTCCCTACAAGGTCAACATTAGGGGATGGCCTGAGGACATCCCACAACTTGCTGCAGATCAGACCAAGAGGCTGTATGACACATGGAATGGCAGCGGAGCACATTGGTATTGTATGATCAGTGTGAAAGCTAAGTCCTATGAGAAAGAGGTGGAGAAGAACAGTGAGCTTGAGCCTAGGGTCAGGAAGAAGCGCAGTGATGCTGGCTCAAAATGTGCACAGGGTGGGGATGACAGGAGTGATGATAGTGAGGAGGATGAGGATGCTCAGCCAACCAAGGGCTCCAAGCATAAGAGGGCTGTTGGTAATGACAGTGAGGAAGGGTCTAATGGTGGGGATGATGTCCAGCCTCAGAAGAAGTCAGGGGGAGGTGGGAAGCAGTAATGTGCCGGCTCAGCCTGAAAGCTGTGGGCCGGGCCAAGCCAAGCCAAGCTGGGCCTGACCTTTGGCCTGGCTTCAGATTTTTCAAGCCCTGAGCCGGGGCTTTTCACCTATTTTTTGCAGGTATTTAATGTCATTTTTTGTGAAATTTCCCAGCCTATTTGTACACTCTTGAATGATTGGAATTCATTGTTTAACATTTTGAGTGTAAATTCCAGTTCCGGCACATTGCTAGCTTTGTCTTTCCATTTTGGAACAGTAATATTCAATTATGAAAGTTCCTATGATGCTCCCTTTCAGTTACCAGTGACAGTATAAGCTTTAATTACAGTATCAATTATGATAAATGGCTCCCTGTAAGACCTTGCGTCAAGAATTTTTCAAAGATTTCCACATACAGAATGTATGCACAGCCACCTTAAAAGCTGCGGCTTAGGCCAAAGCCAGGCCGGGCCAAGCCGGAGCCCTCCTAGTAGGGCCTGGCTTCAATTTCTCCAGGCCAAAGCCAAGGGCCTGTGGCCAAAGCCGGGCTTGCAGGCCAAAGCTGGGCCAGCACATCACTAGTGGGAAGAGGCAAGGGGCAGAGGTGGAGGTGGATGTGCTAAGAACTTGGCAAGTAGGGATAGTAGAGCTAAGAAGTCAGTGGGGAGTGGTGGGAAGAAGCCAGCATGTGCATGACTCAGAAGAAGTCTGCTGCAAGAGTGGGTAGGAAGGCTGCAGGAGGTAGTAAGAAGTCCTCGGAGCCTGTAGGAAAGGGTAAGAAACCAACAGGTAAGAAGAGGAAGACGAGCCAGTGCTTTGTTGTCTCTGACTCTGATAGTGGGTCTGGTGGGGGATGAGGATAAGGATGAAGACAAGGAGGATGATGATGCTGAGTTCACGGAATAGTGCAATCATTGCATTTCTTGCTCTTTTTGCTCAGTGCTGTGATGTATTTCTTGTTGTTATGCAGTAGTTGTTGTATTTTTGCTCCTGTGATCTAGTACTTAATCTATGTGGTACCTACTTATGCTCTAAAATCCATGTCTGTTTTGTTGGAATATCAGATTTTGATGTACAAGCTGGATACAGCTATGTCATGATGATATCATGGTTTCATCATATCTACATCATATCTATGCTATATTTGCACCTTATATCACTATTGCATCATAGGTGATATCATTACTTCACATAGTATCACTTACTATATTTGATAGCTATGACACATGCTTTCTAGAGTATAAATACAGGTTGTAGATAGACATGTACTTTACCTGTTTGCCTTAGGATCTTTGTCCCAAGATCCATACAAGGTCAAACATTTATTCATTTGTCAATATCCTTGTCACCTTGCTGGTGTTATAAGGTGTATTCCTACATGTTTTACTTCAATGTCCTGCACCCCCTGGACATTGCCCAAACCAACACCTGAAGGTCACATGATGTTGCTGAGGTCACTAGAGGTAAGGTATACTAAATTCTGGCCAAAAGTTGCTTCAAATACTAGTATATATCTACTATAGGGTAACTCACTCTTAATACCTTATCTACATATGGATATACCAATGGGGTTCTGACTTGTACAGATACTGTACTTGGGGCTGTACAGGTGGATTAGGGTTCCCCTGTCAGTACTGTAGGCTCTATATAGCTGTTGCAAATATTAAAATACACCTCCAAGAAGTTGTCAGGCTTTATTTTAATAAGGCTATAGCCTCTGGTGCCCAAAATTCATGAGCATGGTGAAGAAGGTCAATTCATTGGGTACACCAAGGACTCTAAGGGATACCTGATCTACTTCCCAGAGTTGTGCACAATCCTGACCTGTCACAACATCGTTTTCCATGGCTTCCCTGTCTCACTGCCCTTGTTACTACCCTCCAAACTACTATGGGATGACCTCCCAGTAGACATCAACCACCATTCAGACAATGCTGAACAAGGTGGCGAGCATTTTACACACCCTGACCCATTCGAATTGGATGATGAAATGTGAGTAATGACTCCATTTAACCCAAAAGAAATGAAACTGAAACTACATACCTGTAGGAACCCACTGACTGGCAATGAAAAAAACACATCAAACACTCCAGTAGTGACATGGATGTGTAAGTAACACTCCATTGAAATTAATGTATTTTTCCTGATCCCTGCGACTGCAGAGATATCAATGGTGACAACATGAAAATGGCCCTCTGGTCCCTCCTAGACATAAGATACATGTATGACAGTCTACAGACCCAGCAACCCCCATGTGATCTGTATCACTTTTGTGGTACTTTACAAAAACCTTTTGCGAGACTTCTAAATGCATTTCTAGCTAAATTCCTGTTGGGTGTTTCAAGATATACCTTATATCTTTATTCACCCAATAGGAATTTTTTCGAAAGTAAGTGTAGCAGTCTCGCAAAAGGTTTTTAGTATCACGTGGGGGTTGCCGAATCTGTCATACATGTATCTTAGTTCTTGTACGAAATGGTTACCTGCGTGCTACGTGGTTAACTTTGTTGGTATAATGGACAAGGGGGGAGGGGGGGCACAGGGAAGAGCACCCACTGATTAATGTCCTCACCACCAACTCAGAACTCAAACTTGAATGCGAGGAACAAGATTTCCCTTCCATTACCCAAAGCTTCATATGAGCAGAGGTAGCCAATGCTGCTCTCATCCATCCCATTGATGATCCCAAAGCCAGAGATCCTTCCACCATACAAGAAGCACAGTCATTGGTCTACTGGACCTACTGCCTTGCTGCAATCTATGAGGAACTCAAGTCATTGAAGGAGAAAGGTGTTTATGAAGAAGTTGACGAGATACCTCAAGGGAGGAAAGCTGCCGCAGGATCATGTTGATAATCATCTGGAAGAGACTCTTCCGCAACAATTGAGGCATACTGATAACATCCCCGGCAGTTGGTATCAACAATAGCGTCGTCTGCCCTGTTCATCGCACAATTGTAAATTGTGATCCATAAGTTTAGAACTTAGACGGTGGGCCATCTTCTGATTCACCACCAGGGAACAGAACGCCAGGGGGTTAACTCACAGCCAATAAGTCAATTGCGGTTTTCATTCTACCATCGAATCCCTCAATATTTCATGATCATGTCCGTAGATACACTTCAACAACAAGTATTATTAAATCCCCTGTTCACTCTGCTTGAAGTGCTTCTTCTCCTGCCTTTCCCCCTCATTACGCTATTGCTAGGCTGTTCATAAAACATTTACTCCGCCTATACTAGCCCAAGATTATCACTAGGTAAGTCCCGTCTGAGCGATATGTTGGCGGATGATTGCCTCGCCAACTATTAGGGTAGAAGTATAATCAGCGATGGGGAGCAACGGAGAACAGCGGACAGAGCTAACCGTTCACAATAATACTTTGTGTGGCTTTGATATCCTGTGAGTAGCCAGTCAATGACACAACACTTCAAGGTACTCAACACGGGAGGAGACTTACCAACATAGACGTGAAATGCTGTTAACAGATGCAACGAGTCAGCAGAGGGACAATGAAAAGGTAAAGTAGGAGGAAAGGAACGTGCCGCGAGAGCGGAAGTGAAGGAATTATGAGAAGTAGCGCAAAGAAGAGAGCAGGGAGGCAAAGATAGGAGTAGTGGCAGAAGCGCCGGCGGAAGGTGTAGAAAGAAGACGGTAGCTATAACTCGAGTCTCATACCGGATACACACCAAATATAAAGACCGATTCGAAACATCCTTCCTCTTATGCACCTGCATAAAGTGTGCCCTAAAATAACTCGCGACGTCGTCGTATTTGTTTGGACGGTTGCCGTAAGACTATGAAGGGATGAACCAAAATCAGCACTCATTATGAACTAAGGCAGATTTAGAGTGGAAAAGACTCACAGTAATACTAAACATAGATGTAATGCAATAGCGACAAAAAAGTCAGCTAACGTAGAGTCTAGAAACGAGCGACACGTACTACTTCTGCACCCGTATTCCCGATCGAAGTTTCGCTTTGAGAAGGTCCGTCTGTATATGAGGCAGTATGAGCCAAAGGGTCCGCCCATTAGAAAGGAAGCGTTGAAAATGCGGGTTGGACGGAACGATGGACGAAACAACAAAGGATAAAGAAAGCAATCGAAACCGACCTTATTCAACATCAATACCAAATGCGCCTTCTTCAACAGCTTGTTGGAACATATCAGCGTGAATAGCTGGAGGGAGTCGTCGATGCTGAGTTTCCGAAATACGTTAGATGAATGGTTGTATGGTTTACGACAAATGACAAGCGCAGCGCCGAGAGGATATACAAGTGTCATGCGAGATGGATGGATTGGAAGAGAGCAGTGGAGTGGGTAAAAGAGCTCGGTCAGTTATTCATTCGCCGGTGAGAATAATTCAAGCGATAATAACGGAAAAAAAGATAGACAGAGCGCTGAGAAGAGTTAAAACGACAAGAAAGCTATGATAGAGAATCCAGCAACAATGTCAAACGCCAAAAAAAACAACCCTGAAACCGCAAAGAGCGAAAAGTAGGGGATAGAAACGGCAGGATCACCGCCCAAAGCACCCAAAAACTCCCAAAATCCTAAACTGCATGACTACCACAGAGGTGCACAAACACCAAACCGAAACAATGGAATATTAACTCACCGATTTGTCTTTGGGTCCTCCTCCAGATACTGATCAAACGCTGATATTGGCGCGAGAAATATTATCGCTGTCGCTGTATAAGGTTACAGGTCATCAGCATCCTGAATGATGAACAAAACAAAGAACAAAGGGCGAAAATAGACGATAGGGGGAGCGAATGTAGACGTGGAGCAGAGGAGAGCAGGCTGACTGAGTGCTGAGTGACGTACCATCCTAAACATTTGCGTTAGTACTTCCCAAGCGTTGTCTTCGATGAGATAAGTAAAAATAAAGCTCACCTCGAAATAAGGAACCCAGGCATGCCGCTACATTTTACGCGTCAGTACTTGATGCCCGTGCTCCGTCATAGCATAACCACTACACACCTGGCCGCGCTAGAAGAGAGAAAAGAATGTACGTTAGTCTCATCGGTGAAGGTAAAATCCAGGATCAAGGAACAAGAAAATACGAGAAAGGAACAGAAGACGTGAGGAGACGAAATACATCTTGGGAAATAGCGCAAAACACAATCGAAGACAGAGAGCGACGAAAAGAAGAAAATCGGAGAAGCGGCCGGGTGAGAAACGGGAGTAACGGAAACAGAACATCGAAAGGCCACGAATAAGGAATCGAAAAAAATCTAAAACCAAATACTCACAGCACCCCCAACATCATACAACCTCCAATCATACATCGTCCCTCCAAGGTTGATAGGGAACGAATGCTCGATTACGCCGAGTGTTTGGAGGCGTACATTTAGGACGTCATCTATGTGATACCCGAAATTTTTTAATCAGTACATGTAGAGCAGACAGAAGTTTGGAGTCTGCACAAGCGACTGAGTCAACAGGGTCGCTCGGGGTCGACGGCGAACGTTCAAACGTTCAACCTTCCTCGTGAAGCGGGAAGATAGGCGAGCGTTTAAATGTTCGAGCTTTAATCGAAACGCGGGAGGGTTGAAGCAAAAAAAATATGCAGAGAAATAGACTCACCGACATTAGGCAAATAATCCGGTTCCGATATCCGTGCTACATTGTCTAGGAAGCTGTTGAATGTGATTTAAAGACGTGAAAACATCCGAATGAAAAAAAAGCGTGCACATAACATGCAAGAGCGACGAAGCAAAGAGCAAGGAGAGCAGGAAATCATTAGCCTCCGCTGACATTTTACGAGTGACAATAGCCTACTCACAAAGGCGCACTCTCCTCCAGCCTCAACTTCCTGAGCTTAACCATCTGCCGAACGACTCCGTGCACCCACAGTGCTTCAATATCCTCTCTCGCACTATCTAGCGCCTTGGCCGCCAGCACAGCAACACCGCCTGGACCTCCCCTTCTAGTCGGATTCGCTTGTGATAATCCCTGCCACCCCGCACGAACGAATACCCCCGTTAGACCTCTAGAAAAAGAGACTCCACCGGAAAGCTCGGAGGCGAGGGAGTCGTGGAGGGCGACCAGAGGTAGGAGTCGTGTGCGAAGGAGGGAGAGAGTTTGGGACTCGGTTGCTGTGGGCCGAATGAACTGTTCCAGCTGTTCTTCTTTTTCTTTGCGACTTGGAGGAGATCGTGGAGAAGGATAAGCTGCTGAGCTTGGGCCAGCCTGAGGCTCATCGGAATCTACTTCCTCGATATCGAGGTCTTCTCCGGGATGTGATAATTCGTAGTCGATTTCTTCCAACATTGTTTTAACAGCTTTGATGATGTTAAAATGAACAATGGGTTTCCAAGAGGGCCTTTCGCGGTCGAGGGACTGGGAAGCATAGTAGATTTGGAATTGTTTTTGTAGCGTTGATTTGCCTGCAGCCAGTTTAGCGGTTTTGAGAGCGTTAACAGCGCTGCATACATACCGGACTCGGCTTGACCCAGCAGCATGACTTTAACCTGCCTTCGTCTCGCTTCTTTCTGCTTCTGGGATTCTTTCTGTCAAGGTATCGTTAATTGGATACAAATATCAGAAGAAACCAACTAACCCGCAGTTCCTCGTCAATTAAATTACTTATCCGCTGGGATTCCTCATCATAAAACCTATTCGGAGGCAAAAGAATGCCTGAATCTCCCTCAATTGAGGCTGGCGCTGAAGATGAACGTCCTTGGACGATTGGGACTGCCGATGGCATTTACTGCGAGCTCGCTGCGTGAAGGTAGATGGTGGGAGAAAAGAAGGGAATACAGAGAACGGGATTATCGCGGTCGCAGAATTGCTGATGAAGAAATGAATACGATGGGAACTGTCAAGATAGATATATGGCAGCTGTAGGAACAATTCAGTTTGGTTCAGAAGGTCTCAATACGACTGCTACTGCTTCAGATGGGTGGAATGGCAAGTACCCCAAGTACAAAGTTAAGAAATGATAAAGCTGTTGGGATGATCATGATCATCATCGCAAGGCCCTAGCATCATGACCGTTGCCGTTGAAAAAGGAACGTGGCGTAGAGGATTGGCGGCCCGACCACTTGCATCCGTTTCCGCCGGCGTCCAACTCTACTCTTCCCCTCTTCCCCACTTCCAAGCGTAAACCAGAGGTTAATACTCTTGCTTTCTCGACGCTAGCGATCATCAGCGTCTCAACAGGTCTCAACTGAGATCCTATCCGAGATGCAGTTCAGTGGGATCTGCACAGACATCTCCTGCCTCAATCTCAATCCATCAATCACCCTGACTTATCTGCATAAACTGCGTATTGCTTCAGGCTGTTGCACCTTGCCTGCACAGATCTATATCGTTCGAGACCACAACCCCAGCTTATGAAAGCGTTTTTCATCATTTAATGTACATCTTGGTCAAAATTGGCTGTTTCTGCTTGATGGACGTACTTTTCGCACATATTTTGTACTTTGTGTGTGTACATAAGCATGATCATTACTTCTCTTGTGTACTTGGTATTTACTTTGTGTGATTAGTTTTGACAGATCTCTCAGTACTACTTGAATTTACTGGTGGTTAGTCCTGCTTCTAACTACTTACAAGTGTACTTCTGAGTACTTCTGAGTACTTATAACTACTTAAAAGTGTACTGCTGATTACTTCTGAGTACTTCTGAGTACTTCTAACTACTTAAAAATGTACTTCTGATTTCTTCTAAGGCACTATTGGTCCTTTGCGAAGCCAAAGGTCTTGGGAAGGCCGTGAGAACTTTGCCAAAATCTTGCTGCAAGATCGAAGTTGCAGCAAGATTTTGGCAAAGTTCGCACACTACTACTGCTACTACTACTACTAATAGTAATAGCAATACTACAATGGCTCGAGTGGCTCGAGTCTAACGCCGACTGCTCCCTTGTGGGACCTTGCAATAGGGCGGCCACTTGTCTAAGTACCATAAGCGCCTGTGACATCACTGAACATTAATGAGTATCAGTTGATCTTTTGAAAAATCTAATAAGATTCACCGGTACTCACTGGTACTCAGAAGTAGATGAATACATAACTCGGTATTAGCAGTACGCACAGATGTATTTCTAAGTACGGCATCAACTCCTAGTTGACACAAAGTAAGCATATGAAGTACATTTAATGATGTT
This sequence comes from Gymnopus androsaceus JB14, assembly GCA_009733575.1. NCBI lineage: Eukaryota > Fungi > Basidiomycota > Agaricomycetes > Agaricales > Omphalotaceae > Gymnopus > Gymnopus androsaceus. The sequence goes on along the minus strand of ML769545.1, from coordinate 140,877 downwards.
TAAGTAGGTTGTAGCCGCACAAACCAGTAAGTACATAAAGTAGGTTACACTCTGATCCGGCCTCTTTTTCCGATGAAAAATACCGTCATACCAGCTGTGCGCATCTTCCCATAACCCGCAGACAGTTGCTTGAATATCTTGCTGACAGGAATTCTCGGACGCAGTACTACTTACTCGAACTTGGAGATGAAAGCTCACCCCTCTTTTCGGACCCATTTCTGTTAATTATCACTGACATGTAATACAAGTCCGACGTCACAACTTGACGTGGCATCCAGATTTAAGATGAAACCTCGAAAGACATATTCTGAAAACAACTGCTTTCAATTTTCAAGATGAATCGTAGACTCTGAATCATAAGTAAACCCTATCTCATTCTCAGTCTCAGTGGTTTCATTGGCACGCGACTCTGATTCGGACTCTCCTCACTAGCGGGCACACTCAACTAGCTCGTTGATCTACCAAATCTGGGCTGGTGCGGCTTTGATCCTCTCCAATGTATTCCTAAATTTTTCTCATATATCATGTCCAATACTAACAATAACACCTACCCACTCCAACTACTACAGCTCACGCGCGATACTCACGCTCCCCGACTTTCCCGGGATTTTGACGTGTCTCAAAGGATCTAAATGAGGCGTAGGATATCGCTGTTGGACACGCTCCGCTCCCTGATATCAGTATCACTTCGAGAATCGTTGTTTCTTCTACGCAATTGCATTGCTAAATCATGATTCATGATCTAGGCTAGGTATCTTTGGCAATTGGGATCTTCTCTCTCGTTCACGCAATGCACTTATGCGCCCCCATTTTCAGAATAAACTCACTGCTCACGTCTGACCAGAGCTATATCCGATCTCGTAGCCAGTTATATTAAATCACGACTCTCGAAGACCGAGCAAGCTCAATCTGCATGTACGGATCCTGACGCGGGCGCGTGATGACAGTCCACGTCGACTGGAGTCGAGTAAGCAGTATTCATTCCTCTACCTGTTCTTGATTTCAAAATTCAGCCTCAATATTATCATCAGGATTCAAGCAAGTATGATGCCCACCCACCAAGCTTGGACATTGTTTGCCGTCACGGTTTCTGCGAATAAGCGGTTTAATAATGGCCCAGTAGTACTTACGCTCACAAAACTCCTGCTCTTCGATTCCCGAATCACTCGGGTTTCTTGACTCTCTGGAGTCAATATAGGTCTGTATTCGAGAGCTGGGATCATGATCAAGGCTGGGCGTTGAACGTTAATTAAACAATCATTGTGGATTCGGAAAACTGGGTTCAATCACTGGGATCAGTGCAACTGCTTCATCGTTCTACATAGTCATCCCTACCGCCGCCACCGCCGTAGCGAGTAAGTATCTAGGCTCTATTCCACAGCCCCTGGAATGGCTTCCACGACGCTCAGGTTGGTCGCTTTATTATTCAATATCCAAGACTCGAATGGCTTCTTTGCGTCGTGCGGGGGCTTCGAATTGTATATTCTCATCACGGCCACTAACGATGTGGATGGATGAAACCTGATGACTCATGAAAAAAATGAGATGATCAAGAATCAAGAATCAAAAGTTACAGCAGCAAAGATAAGTTTAACAGCTTAAATCTTTTGGATGAAGGACGGACGGCGGACGGAGAGGAGAATTCCATACAACTACTAGGAAATCTCCTCAAACTTCATGATCACATTACAGCAGCTACTGTCTTCTTGGCCGCCGGCTAAGAACCGTTGGCGTTAGGGCTCACCCTACACACGACCTGGACCTGACTATTACCCAGTGGACTTCCGTCTTTCCTTGGCGTTCTTTATGCAGCCATGATCATCACGGTCAGGTATCACGTCGTGGCGTCCAAACACCTACCTACCATATACTAAAGCTCCCGCTCACGTTCTCAGAGTCTGCCATTCGAATTTTGGAGAGCTGGAGTTCCAAGATTTTTACGACGGTGGCTGAAGCCCGTCAACATTGAGATCAATCAGTAGTATCGCTGCTCGCCGAGTGGACTGGCAGTACTTGCTGCAATACCCGGTGTCCGTTGATCCACGGATGCCGCTGGCTTGCTCCCAAATCATCGCGCAACAGTCCGTGTTTCTTTGAAACTTACCTTTTCATTTTCTTACGGTATTTCAGGATCCAGCTCACTATCCATCAAACCTTCTGGGCAGTCTCTTTGAGTAAGCACTGGTCCGACGGGCTGAGGCTCACAACGAGGTGAGACCTCTCGACTCGATCTTTGTTCCCTGAAGCTTCCTTAATGTAAAGTTTCCTTCCCTTTCACCGATCCCTTTTTTGCTTTTTTCTTGCAGCAACTATTAGGACCTTCACGTCCCACTCAGAGTCCGACTCGAGCCCTCTCACGCCAAGACCTCTCCTTCTCCGCGAGTCCTATTCTCTGAGACTGAATTTGAAAGTTGAGCGCTTCCGCAAATCATTCATCGTGAGGACGATGATCATCTATACACTCAGAATCTTGGAGTCATGTTTCAAGTCGCTACAAAAGACACTTACGTCGTGCAACAATTAATTGCGTGCATCATTCAGGATAATTCGGAGCTTCAGGAAGAATGCCTTCATGCTTGTGCGAGCGGTGGAACCTCGTTCTATCATATGGATTCGGAGACAGTAACAGACTCAGACCGGAAACTAAATTCTAATACTTAGTGCGGCCGCGTACGAATTACAGCTCAAAATCGAATTTTTAGGCATGAAGGCAGGTTCGAAATTTTTGTGCGAATTGTATCTTGATTGTATCTTTGAGTTTGAGATACTAACGTCGTCGTTGACGTACAATCCATTCGAGTTCGATTCTCTCAGTGACTTTCGTTCACATACAGTTGATATCATGTTTTCTGTTATTACATTTTTATATCTTTTATAATTTGGTGTAAGTATTTATTATTCATAGGCTCGCAATGCGCATTGGCACTTCGAATATGACTCTACGTACTTCGGTCATGAGCAATCAGGCTGTGGAGCAGCAGAAGGCCGAGGCGTCTACTCTACGCGGCAACTTCACAGCGCTGAGCGCGCGCCGCCAGCGCCGGCTGATCAACGCGCGCTGTCAATTTCTTTGTTTTCTTTGTTTTCAACCACCTTGACGGCGACACAGCAGCACAATGGAGGGTCCATCCATGGATGAGAATGTGTCCATTTCTGGAGATTTTCGACCTCCGTACTCTGAAGAAACTGCCAGCATTCCTTTTGTAACGGATTCGGATGACACTCACTCCGAAATCGGCGTGGAAATTCTTGAAACTCAAGCAGCGCCAGCGAAATCGCGCCCTGTGTTCAGCGGCAAGTTGTTTTCTCTCAAGAAACATAAACCAAAGCAGAAGAAATCAAATGGTGGTAAGATTCTGGTTTGTCAAGCCATGGTCCTTTAACTCAGCTGTTAATTAGTTACAGGACGCATGTATGACTATGAGGCAAAGTATGATGCAGATGAGTTTGGGATGGAGATGGGCCCAAACTCCAGATTCTACAAGACATATGTAGATGAGTCTGATGTTTATGACACAGACAAAATGGAAGGTTATAGGGATGTCCTTGATGTTCTCCTGGTCTTTGTGAGTTTAACATTTATTGTTTGAAATATTTAAATGCTTCTGCTTAAATACTTGCAGATTGGTTTGTTTTCAGCCATTGTCACAAGCTTTGTTATACAGAGCTCCCTATCCCTTCAGCCTGACTATACTCAAGTCACTGCAACATTGGTATACAACCTCATCCTTGTCCAACAATCCATTGCAAATGGCACACACTCCCCTATTCCCCAAAATCCTGCCAATTTCACTGTTACTGTGACACTGCTTGCAAAGTGGATTAATGGATTGTGGTTTACCAGCCTAGCTATCAGTCTCTCCACAGCATTGATGACAATCTTAACAAAGCAATGGTTGTACCACTACCTCTCCCAGGCATCAGGGTCTGCACAGGAGCGTGCACGCATCCGACAGTTCCGGTTTGCTGGACTGGAGATATATCGTGTGCATATGATCATTGATCTCCTTCCAGTTGCACTCCATATAGCACTTGCTTTTTTCCTGCTTGGGCTGTCACTATTTCTTTATTCCCTGAATATCCTCCCTGTTGTGGTCATTGCAAGCATTATTTCCGGTCTCACATACCTGTTTTATTTCATCTCAGTCATCCTTCCCTTGAGAAACCCACAATGTCCATATCAATCTCCATTATCTGCCTATGTGTACCTGCTTTGGATCTCTAGCCTGAGAACTATAAAGCTCTTACAGTGGTTGCTGATTTCTGGTGCTGTTTGGTGCCTCCAAAAGTGCAGGTTATTTGCTACAACTGCTTTTGAGCCCCTGGAACAGAAATTATTTACTCATATGGAGTACCTCAAATCTATCTCATCTTTACCATGGACTCTGGAAGCATATGAACATAATGCTGTTACACAGATTCACCAACAACTTGATGTGGATGCAATTACATGGCTATTTTCTACCTCCTCCAATGCTACAGTCCATAACATTTCATGTCATGCAATTAGTGGGTTGACACCTTCAAATGCTGATACAAGTAAACTTGCAAAGCTAGTTGGGCCTTATCATGAGCATGCTTGCCATGTCCATGCTCAGAGTGGTGATCTTCTAACAGGATTTCAAGGCATTGTATTGGACAGCTCACTTGAGCCTTATTTCAATCTCATGCAAGTTGTATATATTACCAAATTAAGGTGGCCATATGTGCGGATTTCCGCCATCCCAGGTGGAGGTGGAAGCTTGAAAGATGGTTTATATTTTGATTGGACAGTAAAAAATGCCCGAGATTATTTTGTCAATGTGCTTCAAGATCCCAAAGTCCATTTACCACTCTCTATGTGGAGATGTTGCATTACCTACATACTTGAGGACAATTGGTTGACACCTGCCATGTTGAACAGTCTTCTCAAGTGCCATGCCTCCCCCAGAGCAGGTGCACTGTGCAAATCAAACACCACTCTTATTGATGGCCTACAAGATAGCCCTGCTCTTCTTTCTCTCCTGCTTGATGTGCTGGCAAAGCAAATAGAAGTGTCACGAGCCAGTGTATCCTCCCTTGCATCCCCTAAGCTACTCTCCAAGATTGTCCCTTGGAGCCTGTCTCAGCTGCACCCTAATTGCGATTTAGTGGGAGAGAAAGAGATACTCTTGCTATTAACCACAAGCTTTGAGATGATGTGTTCTGAATCAAACTATGACCATAATACCCTCAATGAAATTACAGAGTCATGCCAGTACCTCCTGAATCACTCAATTGCATTCAGAGATGACGCGTGGAAGCTATACTGTTACTCAATGACAGTTTTTTCCCGGGTTGTGCGGAAATTAGATTGTTTTATCTGTCCACCACCACTCTTCCATTCTCTGATCAGGCACTTAGGCCAGGGCGCTCCAGATGAAGCCAGCAACGAAGAGATCTTGGATTCAGTTAGGGAAATTTTGCACATCGTTAGAAGCTCCCACAATTGTGACATTCTCTATGACTTGTTGTGCAGTCATGATATCCTTCCAATTCCACTTGCAAAGTCTGGTGGAGATGAAAGTTATCTGGGTGTTTTTTGGAGTACTGTAATGTGTGACCTTGCTATCTTTGTGGGCCATTACGGAGATCAGTATATAATGCTAGATGCTGGAGAAGAATGGGTGAAGAATTGGATCAAGTACATTGAGCACCCTGACAGACTTTTCTTTATTTTCAAATGGTTTATTGTGGGGAAGAATTCTTGGGGAATGACCTGGGCACCAGCATCATTGCTTGAAAGAGTAACTCCACTGCTTACCTTAACCAGAGATAGCCCCAACTGGGCAGTCTGTTTTGTGCACCTCATTGCCTTGTTAGATGATGAAATCTATATCCGGTCAATTCAGAGATGTGATAACCCGCGCCATCAGCTCTCCAATCTACTTGTGCATATGCAGAGACCTGAAACCCTATCCCAAGCAGCCGCAGCAGCTCTGTTGCGGTATAGTGTTCCTAGATTTGATGAGTTTGACAAAGAGTGAGTTTAATTACATGCTGAGAGGGGTTTATATTAAACATATTTTTTAGGATTCCTGTGGGTGAACTTCAGGCCACAGAGGCCAACCCAATTCCCACGGTTTGTCTCATTCTACTATCTTTCATCATAAAGTCATGTAATTTTATAGGCTATTGAGGCCTGGCAGAAGAAACAGAGAGAACAGTATGAAATATATAGAACAACCTTTCAATTCCTGGACAGTCCATCTGTGAGTTTTCCAGTTGAATTATGAATAACATACCCATTCAATGTATACTAACTTGCTACTGAATAGCAGGATTCTGAAGCCAATGAGCTTCCCTTTATTCAAAAAGTGTTGCATAAGGCTGGAGATGCTGTAGGAAAATTCAGCAGTATTATACATTTACAGATAAAAGGTCAAAGGCAAAGTGATATTGAGGGCCAAGAGGTGTTTCCGTTGACAGTTGTATAATAACTTTCTTGATCTTTTAGTACGCACAGAATCATTCAATTCCATGGTCACATGTCACAGTGCCTTGAATTCGTCAATGTATATAAATAAAGGCACTGGTCACCTAGTGACCTGTCAAAATCTGTGTTTGGTATGAATTTACCTATTTTTTCCTAGCCTGCAGTGGTTGTGGTTTTGTATAGGGATTCCGCATGTACTATTTCTTCTTAATGACTGCTCCAGAATAGCCCAATAAGTATGCATACAGTCAATACATATTCACCATTCAATCAACGTTTCAACATGCTTTTGAAGTCATTACACTATGACCGTGACAATCAGGGAGTGGATATACATGAGACGCCAGATAAAACTTGAAAGAAAGCTGTAAAACACTTGAAGATCTGAAAGAGACTTGTAAACTGGCACCAGTGCCAAACCACTACCTCCTTTCTAGCATTAGGATTCGGAACTGAAACCTGAGTCATGTCCGAGATGCTTCCAGTTCAAAGAAGCCTATGCTGACAAGCCAATGCGGATGGCAGCAGAACAGCTGAGACGAGGAGATTGAGCGGAGAGAGAGACTCATATACAAATTAAACTCGAATCAAGCCTGAATCAACCTGAAATGTTCTTGATTGAAGTTAAAAGATAGTACTTAGATTGGTTTAGTCAGTATCATGACGGTACAACTTAAACAAAGGAGGTAGAAATTCTTTGAGAAGATAACAAAGAACTTATTGGGAACTTACCCCAGAAATCAGGCACTCAACACCACCTGCTAGTCCCTACTAGCTGCCTATATAAGACCAGAGGGAGGTTTTGCCTTGAGTCTTGTACAAGTTAATAAGAGATTTTCCCCAGGTATGGTTAAAACCAACTAAAGTTTTAAACCTTTCAGACAAATTTTGGACTTAGGAAGCTCCAGAGCACCAGAAACACTGCCACAGGTGCTTGTTACACTAGCACTAATTTCAGGACATTTTAGCAAGACCTTATATACAGTATTTTGGGATAGATAGATGCTAAAGACATAGATAAGCACTAGAAACATAGATACCGCACTCCCAGCTACCTCAATTTATATCATGTTACATAGGCCAAAGTTGCTATGAGGATGATTCCAGAAGGAGACCTAAGCATGAGGTGTACTGTATATATAGTATGACAGTGTGACTTGTGTCACATTAAAAAAAGTTGGGTATTAGGTGCCATAACTAGTGAAAAATCAGGAAAAATCATGAAAATATTGATAGGATGGGTTTGCAGTGTGTACATCACTTTTAAAGGTATATAGTATAGTAGTCTGTGGAATCCATGAACTAGTAGATATACTACATCAGCAAAACCTGTATTTTGCATTTTAATTCCCACAGCACTACTTAAAATTCCCAGTGTTCCCAGAGCTCCCAGCACTGGCCAGCACTTGCCAGTGCTGTCAGAAATATAAAATCGTATGACATCTCTTTTTTATTTCTAAATAAGGTCATTTGCAGCCTCTGGGAGCCCCCTCCTACATTGGCCGGACCATCTGAGTGCTGGGACGCTGGAGCACTCGGAGCTCTGGACAGTTTGCTCAAGCACTGCCCACATCATACAGGTTTTGCTGATGTAGTCCATGGATTCCATGAACTAATGAATATACTACTCCATGGAATCCATGAACTAACAAATATACTAGTTCATGGAATTCATGAACTACAAAATATACTATTCTGGGAGATTCCTAAGTGCCAGGAGGTGGGATAACAATGCCTAAATATTTTCATGATTTTTCATGATTTCTTCCAGATTTATCAACCTCAATTCCCGACATTTTTCGGTGAAATAAGCGCCCACAAGCGCCGGAGGGGCGGGACAACAATGCCGAAATATTTTCACAATTTTTCATGATTTTACCCAGATTTATCAAGCTCAATTCCCAACATTTGTAAGTAAAGTAAGTGCCCATAAGCACCAGTAGATGTATTAGATGTATATAAGTAACATGTACTTTACTAGTACTGGTATTGGAAGCAGTAACATGTAGTAGTCATACGAGTGCCAAATCTAATGGTTATAATAGTACTAATAACTCGGACTAGTAACTAATCTAATGGTTATAAAAGTACCAATAAGTTGCACTATAGCAACTTTGTCCTATGTAACATGATATAAATTGAGGTAGCTGGGAGTGTGGTATCTATGTTTCTAGTGCTTATCTATGTCTTTAGCATCTACTGTATCTATCCCAAAATACTGTATATAAGGTCTTGCTAAAATGTCCTGAAATTAGTGCTAGTGTAACAAGCACCTGTGGCAGTGTTTCTGGTGCTCTGGAGCTTCCTAAGTCCAAAATTTTTCTGAAAGGTTTAAAACTTTAGTTGGTTTTAACCATACCTGGGGAAAATCTCTTATTAACTTGTACAAGACTCAAGGCAAAACCTCCCTCTGGTCTTATATAGGCAGCTAGTAGGGACTAGCAGGTGCTCAACACTCCATTGGGTTTCTAAATTGACTACAGCAGGCTCGGGTAAGTACTAATATCCCAGGTATTACTTTTTTGAAGTACTTAAGCAAACATGGTAGACAGGCTAGCTAGTAGCAACGACTCCTTAAATTTTTTAAAAAAAGAAAGAAATGAGAGAACTATAAATATTTAACAGGAGATTCCAAAAATAAAACAAAAACCTTAGTACTTCACTTCATTTTTCATGTTTTTCCAAGAAATAAAAACATGGAATGCAAGTCATCATAATTGTTATAAGTTAGGTTGGCTCTAAGGTTAATATACTTTCTGAGTATTGGGTGAACTGGTACGGAGCAACAAACACTAAAGGGGCTGTTGCTCCATCCCAGGTTAGTAATGCTACCAAATGTGGAATCTAACTGTAGACGCTCAGATTAGATGCTTGGTCATTCACCGACAACAATAATCATGTAGAGGTCCAGTAAATTGAAGCAAGGGGGTTCAAGGAATTTAGCGCCCGACCAGGCCTAGGTTAGTTAGTCCAGCCCACCAGCCCAAAAAAAAAAAAAAAAATTACACCCTAAAGATTGACCTATTTTGGCCACTTTTGGCAGTCTGGAAACTTCAAAATGTATATATCTTACACTACCTGTAAGTAAATAGCATCCATTGTATAAATTACAGCCTTCCTACACCTCCTGGCTCCCATGTACTTACTTGCTTGTTTTGGCTGGTCAAAACAGGACATATGAGGAGTATCACTGTACTGTTGTTTCAGAAGGAAAAATGGGATTTTTTATGGCTTATGGATGCTAAAAAAAAAAGCTCAAATTGAAGGTACAGTGTCCAAACAGTGTCTTCTGACTCTGTAGAGAGCAATTTTTGAGCAATTTATGATGAAATCTTATCTTGATATACCATATATGGGTGTGGGAATGCTTACATAGTTAGTCAGTCCGCCGGCAAGGCTCAAGAAAAAAACATCGATGTCCGGTCATTTTTAAAAAATTTTACACCCCCTTGAATTGAAGCATATGCACAAATTTCCGCAAAGTTGGGGAATCATTGTTATAATAGCTAGGCTCCAAATCACCCAGATCATCCAAAAAAGATCCGGATAACTCTCTCTCAGGCTGGTGTTGTATACATATTTTTTGAACAACACTGAAAACTTGGTCATGCAGTGATTGAAATTCAATTGCTAAACCAACATTCTTTTTTCGGGGATATATCTGAAAATGGAGGGTAACTGGTTGATAGCGGTTTTTTCCAGTATTTTCCACTCTTGACCACATATTGAGCAGGAAAGCATCCTCATAATGGGGAACCATTAGAGCAGCATATAAGCCATATTTGAGTGGGGTAAGTAAAGCTTCCTCAGTTTCATATTTTTTCGACATGGTAAGACAAAATCCAGAAGTTAGGATTTCAAAAATCTGTTTCTCATTGCTGCTATATTGTAATGGCTTGGGGAAAATTTAAAGCTATAATCTAGAATCAATATGACACTAAAATGCTCACCTTGAACTGCCTCCAAAGCTCTATTAATTGCTTGAAAAAGTAACGCAGAGCCTGAAGAACATCAGCAATGGAATTCCCAAGATAATTCTCGGAGGAACCACATTCGCTCTCAATAAAAATTTGTCAAAACTCTGCCCCTTTATGCACAGAACTTGGTTTTCGCTAAGCCGTCGGGGAGTCTTGTGAGCAGCTTGGCGATAGACACATGTTCGTGGTGCTATCTGGTCCAAACGAATCAGGTTCATAACGGATGAGAGGGAAAAATAGGAGGCGTTGGCGTCAGTTGGTGTATTGTCTAGAGGTAGTTGTTCTAGATCTGTATTTAAGCCCAAAAAATCCAGGATGTCGGTTCAAATCCGGCTCGCCCTGATCTTGAGCTTGCCCCTTCCCATTGCTTATTTTTTCAGTAGTGAATCGTGAATGCGTTGGTGATATTTGAGTACAGTCCATGGCCAGTAATAGCCTGTAAACTTACTGTACTGAGTTTGAACTTTGAAGTTTCTGGCGAAGCAGCACAGCTCTCACGTGGCAGAGCTACCAAATTAGTCCTCTTGCCTATACCACCATGAGCTCATCGACTTCTTCTGTCCTTTCCTCTCGGCCAGTAATCCCACAGATAATAACCTCCTGCTCATCATGCAATTCATATCTAGAATTCGCTATCCCACTGAATCCCATTCCACGACAAGGAACTATACTTCAAGTCCAATGCTGGAATCCGAAATGCGGAAAGATCAATACACATGCTTTTTATCCTGCGCAGATTCCGGGTCATTATCCGAAGGATTTATTAGGAAATTTGAACGCAGCTGGCGGCTCATCTTCTCAGCAGAAGAGCCAAGCATCAACATCAGGGACTCCGCAGAGGAAAGGGAGAAAGATTGGAACGCAGGAGAGGCCATTAGAGACGGGATATTATGATATTTTGGGTGTTTCTGTTACAGCTTCTCCAGATGAAATTAAGAAGGCATATCGTACGTCTTGCTCTTTGCCTTTATTCTACGGAAGAATTCACCATTACGGTTTAGGCCGGCTTGCAATTAAACACCATCCAGATAAAAATCCCGATGATCCTCTTGCTGAAGAACGATTCAAATCCATCGCTATAGCCTACCAAACGCTCTCCGATCCCGATTTACGCTCGAAATACAACGAATTCGGGCCAAAAGAAAGCGCACCAGAAGGAGGTCAGTTTTCATAGATTATCCTTCTTCCATTCCCTCGCTAACGAATTATCTAGGCTACGTTGACCCAGAAGAAGTGTTCTCTGCGATATTCGGCGGTGAACGGTTCGTTGCGATTATAGGCCAGATTAGTTTGGCAAGGGAAATGAAGGCAGCATTACAAGAAGCGGAGGAGGCCGAAGAGGGTGCGGGAAACGATGGTACTCGAATACAAGATGGGAAGGGTAAGCCGATATTGAGTGAAGAGGAGAAAGCGAAGAAAGAAGAGAAAGATCGGAAGAAGGCTGCAGAGGTTTGTTTTTATTCAATGCTCTAGCAGGAATCTTGCTAATTGGTACGACAGAAAGCTGCCGCGCGCGCAGAACGTGTCAACAAACTTGTTGATAATCTTGAGCGTAAGCTCGGGATATTTACAGAGAGTGCTACGGGCGTTGATGACGCGGATGTGACGAGGAGTTGGAGGACGATATGTCAGCTGGAAGCAGAGTACGTGCACCATACAGTGTTTGCAGTGAGACCTCTACGCTGTCTCATGCCGCAAAATACGCTATATTTCCATCGGTGCTCTCTTTCTAACCTTCTTCTAAATAGGGAACTCTCGCACGAATCCTACGGCCCCGAACTTCTGCAAGCCATTGGATTCGTTTACGCCTCCAAGGCTAAACATTTCCTGGCGGCTAACCAGACCTTCTTGGGCGTCGGAGGCTGGTTACACAACGTTCAAGGGAAATACCACGTTTTCAGTGAAACGTACGTCTCTCTCCTTTCCTTCCTTCCTACCTTTCTACCTTCTGACCACCTCATCCCCTCACAGCGTATCAACCCTCCGCGCAGCCCTCGAGCTCAAAGCCGTATTCGACCAACTCCAAGCCGCCGAAAAAGCCGGCAACCTCTCTCCCGAAGAGCGTAAAAAGCTCGAAGAACAAGCCGCAGAAAAGGGTCTACAGGCTCTCTTCAAAGGAGCCAAACTCGAAGTCGACTCTATCCTGCGGGAAGTATGTGATCGGATTTTGGAGGGTGAGGGAGTGAGTCGGGAGAAGGCGGTGTTGAGCGCGGTGGCGTTGCAGATACTTGGGGAGGCGTATCTGGGTCGTGGTGGTGGTGTGGCTGGTGCGGCGGATGGTCAGAACGCGAGTAGTGCGTCTGCGTCTACTGCTGGAGGTGCTACGAACTCTGCCAACGGAGGTGCAGGTGCATTTGGATTCGGAAGAGCGTCGCCTGCACCTCAACACGGAGGACCAACAAACCAAACTCAGACGCATCGACCCGGGACTGGATCAACCAGCGGCGGAGGGCTCGGGAGGGCTCGGTGCTGGTCTGGGTAACATCGGGCGAGATATCGGATCTGGGTTGGGTGGATGTTTGGGTTTGGTGCTTCCAGTAACCCAAATACGTCGGATTCGAGTCCAAGAGCGCGGAGGACCAGTTATGCGGATCCGAGTGCGAATGCGAGGAGGGCGAGTCGCGGGTTTGTGCCGTTTGGTGCTGCCGGCGGTCAGGGCGGACAAGGTCAACAGGGTGGTGCTGGTGCAGGATTCGATGATAGCGAGTATGTGAGAGTGGATACTAGGAGTAGTCGAGCAAGAACAGGCGGTGTTAAGTGACTAGGATGGAGGTCGCACAACTCGAAATTGTGGACATCTTGCGACGTATCTCCTGTTGGTCAACTTTACTCTTTCGTAACTTGAGCTGACAGAAGATCACTAGCGCTGCAAAGTGATTTGAAGGCTGGGGCGCAGGGTTGTATTAGAATTTGAACCAAAAGTGTACTAATTTAGTAATACTTCGGAGAGCAGGCACTCAGGCTACATTACTATTCTATACTCGGTACTCTTTGACGAATATTATTGCTTTCCTAAGTAATGCGCGACGAAACGGGCGCTGGACTCCAGACGCACCTTCATAGGACCATGAAATAAACAAGCGGTGAAATAAATAGTATACTAGTAGTAGATATACATAATATTGTAAATAAGGTAGGACACTTTCTTCAGAAGATGGAACGTCGTAGAAGGGCAAGTAATTGTATCTAGTACAATTGTTTGGAGGAACAGGAGCTGAACGGTTTTCCACATCCTTGTACCACAAGGGAGCTACGTGTGACGTCCATGCAAGGTCTGTTGCACATTCAACCACCCATAGAAATAGTTTCTACCCAGGGTTACAAGGTAGTCAATGTGAAAAGCCTCAATGGTAGGTATACGTTGCGCAATGCGGGATGTATACTGAATAATCGCAGCTTCAATTTCAGCAGCCTCCGGAAAGCTGTTTCCAAAACCGAGAAGGTCGAATGGCCGGACCAAGTCCACTACTCGGAGCGAGAAAAGGGGACAAAGAGCGGTGACAAGCTCGTCCTGCATGTCTAGTCAGAGAACGAAAGCTGAGGAGAACAAATCACATACGAAAGTAGTCGATACTACATTGAGAGACAAAGCGTATATTTGGGGGAACAACCCATGCACGAGACGTAAAAGCGGTCCCAGTGACTGATTATGAATGCTTAAATCCAACCCAGTGACAAGCCAATCGCTCAATGTTCCTGTATGGATTAGATTGGTTCGAGTAACATCAAACCCATTATAGTCAGAATACCACCTAGTCCCTCGTCGGAGGCCGCATCAACAAGCGGCTGGACAAACGGAGTAGGATGGTTGCGCCACTTCCATCTATGACCAGTAATAAATTGAATTTTCTTTAGAAGCTGATGGGAGCGTGTAAGCTCAGGGAGCCAGGACAAAAGTGTTGCATTCAAGGACTCCCCAATGGTATCGAGGTTTAGCGTGAGTTGACGAAGTCCGTTTAATTTTAGGACTCCGAGTGACGGTTTCGAGGATTTCACCTTTGCATGCAATACTTGCATGCCACAGGCTAGGAAATCTTTCAGGGGATGATCTCCTTCATCATAATCCATAATAAGTTCATAGGCAATGACCATTTTGGATAGATCTGAAATGCCCAGTTCATGTGCATTGCGCATGAGCATACCATGGATTCTTCGTTCTATAAGGATGACGGTCGGGACAGGATGACGATTTATGACAGCGAGCAAGGGCTTATCAAGCGAAACCCATCCCAGACCGATCTGCGACAGATTTGTCAAGTGTTGAAGAAGGCAGTCTACCTTCTTGACTTCAGCCTCTGTCAAAACGACCTTGGGTAGATTTTCATTCAAACAAAGTGACCTGCCAGCGCGTTCAGTATCAGCTATATACTAGATTCAGTGCTGTACAGTACCTGATGGAAGCTGCGAATGTTTTATTGGAAACACATCGATCTATGAGTCTCTCCACATCTGTCGAGTTGGCTTTTATCCTGATAAATGCGAAAAGAAATGGCATGGAAATTCGTCGCAATTGGTGGTTGACCAAGGATAGAGACAGAAGCTCGGTGATTGAATATTTCCAGCGAAGCACGGGCAATTGGCGCTCTACAAAAGGTGTATCAAAAGCGAGGCATTCGGCTACCGTTTGAAGAAGTTCTTCAGGCAGCAAAAGCTCCATGATGGTTGGCGGAAGGAAAGGTGGAAAGGTGATACCGTCATCAATGATTGGATCGATCATTACTTGCCGTTTCTGGTTCTCCTTCATGTCTCAGTCTGTGTCTGGAGTGCAAGAGGCCTATTTGAAGTTTCTGGCGAAGCAGCACAGCTCTCACGTGGCAGAGCTACCAAATTAGTCCTCTTGCCTATACCACCATGAGCTCATCGACTTCTTCTGTCCTTTCCTCTCGGCCAGTAATCCCACAGATAATAACCTCCTGCTCATCATGCAATTCATATCTAGAATTCGCTATCCCACTGAATCCCATTCCACGACAAGGAACCATACTTCAAGTCCAATGCTGGAATCCGAAATGCGGAAAGATCAATACACATGCTTTTTATCCTGCGCAGATTCCGGGTCATTATCCGAAGGATTTATTAGGAAATTTGAACGCAGCTGGCGGCTCATCTTCTCAGCAGAAGAGCCAAGCATCAACATCAGGGACTCCGCAGAGGAAAGGGAGAAAGATTGGAACGCAGGAGAGGCCATTAGAGACAGGATATTATGATATTTTGGGTGTTTCTGTTACAGCTTCTCCAGATGAAATTAAGAAGGCATATCGTACGTCTTGCTCTTTGCTTTCATTCTACGGAAAACTCACCATGACGGTTCAGGCCGGCTTGCAATTAAGCACCATCCAGATAAAAACCCCGATGATCCTCTAGCCGAAGAACGATTCAAATCTATCGCTATAGCCTACCAAACGCTCTCCGATCCCGATTTACGTTCGAAATACAACGAATTCGGGCCAAAAGAGAGCGCACCAGAAGGAGGTTTGTTTTTCATAGATTATCCTTCTTCCATTCCCTCGCTAACGAATTATCTAGGCTACGTTGACCCGGAAGAAGTGTTCTCTGCGATATTCGGCGGTGAACGGTTCGTTGCGATTATAGGCCAGATTAGTTTGGCAAGGGAAATGAAGGCAGCGTTACAAGAAGCGGAGGAGGCCGAGGAGGGTTCGGGAAGCGATGGTACTCGAATACAAGATGGGAAGGGTAAACCGATATTGAGTGAAGAGGAGAAAGCGAAGAAAGAAGAGAAGGATCGAAAGAAGGCTGCAGAGGTTTGTTTTTATTCAATGCTTTAGCAGAAACCTTGCTAATTGGTACGACAGAAAGCTGCCGCGCGCGCAGAACGTGTCAACAAACTTGTTGACAATCTTGAGCGTAAGCTCGGGATATTTACAGAGAGTGCTACGGGCGTTGATGACACGGATGTGACGAGGAGCTGGAGGACGATATGTCAGCTGGAAGCAGAGTACGTACTTCCTTTTTCTTTTCACCATACAGTATCTGCAGTGATGGGTCCGAGACCTCTACGCTGTCTCATGCTGCAAAATACGCTATATTTCCATCGATGCTCTCTTTCTAACCCTCTTCTAAACAGGGAACTCTCGCACGAATCCTACGGCCCCGAACTTCTGCAAGCCATCGGATTTGTGTACGCCTCCAAAGCTAAACATTTCCTGGCGGCTAATCAGACCTTCTTGGGCGTCGGAGGCTGGCTACACAACGTTCAAGGGAAATACCACGTTTTCAGTGAAACGTACGTCTCTCTCCTTTCCTTCCTTCCCACCTTTTTACCTTCTGACCACCTCATCCCCACACAGCGTATCAACCCTCCGCGCAGCCCTCGAACTCAAAGGCCGTATTTGACCAACTCCAAGCCGCCGAAAAAGCCGGCAACCTCTCTCCCGAAGAGCGTAAAAAGCTCGAAGAACAAGCCGCAGAAAAAGGCCTACAAGCTCTCTTCAAAGGAGCTAAACTCGAAGTCGACTCTATCCTGCGGGAAGTATGTGATCGGATTTTGGAGGGTGAGGGAGTGAGTCGGGAGAAGGCGGTGTTGAGCGCGGTGGCGTTGCAGATACTTGGGGAGGCGTATCTGGGTCGTGGTGGTGGTGTGGCTGGTGCGGCGGATGGTCAGAACGCGAGTAGTGCGTCTGCGTCTACTGCTGGAGGTGCTACGAACTCTGCCAACGGAGGTGCAGGTGCATTTGGATTCGGAAGAGCGTCGCCTGCACCTCAACACGGAGGACCAACAAACCAAACTCAGACGCATCGACCCGGGACTGGATCAACCAGCGGCGGAGGGCTCGGAGGGCTCGGTGCTGGTCTGGGTAACATCGGGCGAGATATCGGATCTGGGTTGGGTGGGATGTTTGGGTTTGGTGCTTCCAGTAACCCAAATACGTCGGATTCGAGTCCAAGAGCGCGGAGGACCAGTTATGCGGATCCGAGTGCGAATGCGAGGAGGGCGAGTCGCGGGTTTGTGCCGTTTGGTGCTGCCGGCGGTCAGGGCGGACAAGGTCAACAGGGTGGTGCTGGTGCAGGATTCGATGATAGCGAGTATGTGAGAGTGGATACTAGGAGTAGTCGAGCAAGAACAGGCGGTGGTTAAGTGACTAGGATGGAGGTCGCACAACTCGAAATTGTGGACATCTTGCGACGTATCTCCTGTTGGTCAACTTTACTCTTTCGTAACTTGAGCTGACAGAAGATCACTAGCGCTGCAAAGTGATTTGAAGGCTGGGGCGCAGGGTTGTATTAGAATTTGAACCAAAAGTGTACTAATTTAGTAATACTTCGGAGAGCAGGCACTCAGGCTACATTACTATTCTATACTCGGTACTCTTTGACGAATATTATTGCTTTCCTAAGTAATGCGCGACGAAACGGGCGCTGGACTCCAGACGCACCTTCATAGGACCATGAAATAAACAAGCGGTGAAATAAATAGTATACTAGTAGTAGATATACATAATATTGTAAATAAGGTAGGACACTTTCTTCAGAAGATGGGAACGTCGTAGAAGGGCAAGTAATTGTATCTAGTACAATTGTTTGGAGGAACAGGAGCTGAACGGTTTTCCACATCCTTGTACCACAAGGGAGCTACGGTGTGACGTCCATGCAAGGTCTGTTGCACATTCAACCACCCATAGAAATAGTTTCTACCCAGGGTTACAAGGTAGTCAATGTGAAAAGCCTCAATGGTAGGTATACGTTGCGCAATGCGGGATGTATACTGAATAATCGCAGCTTCAATTTCAGCAGCCTCCGGAAAGCTGTTTCCAAAACCGAGAAGGTCGAATGGCCGGACCAAGTCCACTACTCGGAGCGAGGAAAAGGGGACAAGAGCGGTGACAAGCTCGTCCTGCATGTCTAGTCAGAGAACGAAAGCTGAGGAGAACAAATCACATACGAAAGTAGTCGATACTACATTGAGAGACAAAGCGTATATTTGGGGGAACAACCCATGCACGAGACGTAAAAGCGGTCCCAGTGACTGATTATGAATGCTTAAATCCAACCCAGTGACAAGCCAATCGCTCAATGTTCCTGTATGGATTAGATTGGTTCGAGTAACATCAAACCCCATTATAGTCAGAATACCACCTAGTCCCTCGTCGGAGGCCGCATCAACAAGCGGCTGGACAAACGGAGTAGGATGGTTGCGCCACTTCCATCTATGACCAGTAATAAATTGAATTTTCTTTAGAAGCTGATGGGAGCGTGTAAGCTCAGGGAGCCAGGACAAAAGTGTTGCATTCAAGGACTCCCCAATGGTATCGAGGTTTAGCGTGAGTTGACGAAGTCCGTTTAATTTTAGGACTCCGAGTGACGGTTTCGAGGATTTCACCTTTGCATGCAATACTTGCATACCACAGGCTAGGAAATCTTTCAGGGGATGATCTCCTTCATCATAATCCATAATAAGTTCATAGGCAATGACCATTTTGGATAGATCTGAAATGCCCATTTCATGTGCATTGCGCATGAGCATACCATGGATTCTTCGTTCTATAAGGATGACGGTCGGGACAGGATGACGATTTATGACAGCGAGCAAGGGCTTATCAAGCGAAACCCATCCCAGACCGATCTGCGACAGATTTGTCAAGTGTTGAAGAAGGCAGTCTACCTTCTTGACTTCAGGCCTCTGTCAAAACGACCTTGGGTAGATTTTCATTCAAACTAAAGTGACCTGCCAGCGCGTTCAGTATCAGCTATATACTAGATTCAGTGCTGTACAGTACCTGATGGAAGCTGCGAATGTTTTATTGGAAACACATCGATCTATGAGTCTCTCCACATCTGTCGAGTCGGCTTTTATCCTGATAAATGCGAAAAGAAATGGCATGGAAATTCGTCGCAATTGGTGGTTGACCAAGGATAGAGACAGAAGCTCGATGATTGAATATTTCCAGCGAAGCACGGGCAATTGGCGCTCTACAAAAGGTGTATCAAAAGCGAGGCATTCGGCTACCGTTTGAAGAAGTTCTTCAGGCAGCAAAAGCTCCATGATGGTTGGCGGAAGGAAAGGTGGAAAGGTGATACCGTCATCAATGATTGGATCGATCATTACTTGCCGTTTCTGGTTCTCCTTCATGTCTCAGTCTGTGTCTGGAGTGCAAGAGGCCTCCTCGTAAATACACCCAGCATCCTTATATACTTTGTCGGTCGCATCTAAACGAAGAGCATGCTCTATGAGAAATAGGTGCACCGATAATTTTGTCAACGGCTTGCATTTGATGAGAAATGATAGTAGGGGTCCGGCACTGGGCATATGTTGGGAGGAAATCGCCGCTCGCGACTGAGGAACGATCAAGGAACGAGGACTCGCCGTCAGCTTCACCAGGCGAAGCTCGATGCCAGATTTGTTTGAAACTGTGGGTAAACAACCAAAGAGTCGAAGCGGATGAAGGAATAGAAGTAAAGATCGCGGAAGTATCTCCCAAGCCACAATTCGCTAGTGTGAGATTTGACGGAAGGATACCTTCCTTCTTCTCATGAAATCCAACGATTTTTTTGAACACTGGTGGAATTATTCAAAAATTCAATGCATCTTTTTTCCCTATGTCATGAAATCCATCGAGCCAGCATCACTAAAGAAGATTGTATTTCAGTGCTACATGGAACAAGCTTGGACGGTGTTTACGCAAAGGCAGGAACCACAGGGTTTAAGAATACATATTGTATGAAGAACGGAGGGCTGGAAACTTAAACATCGGAAACGTTGGATGAATAGGCCGGATGAAGGCTGGAGATGTAGTTTTGAAGGAAAAGAACCGAAGGATCAGATTCCAAAAGTTTTATTGCGCCTTGTAGTAGCCTCTGGCGAAGGGTGGACATCGGACACAAAGGCAACCCAAACAACACGTATTTGTGCGCTCCGGGTCTTGACGTTTTTGGTTTGGATGACTTGTTGACGACTATCTCGATGCAACCTCTATTCAACAGAGCGTTCATCTCTAAGAAAAGGTAGCAACACTCCAAAAAATCTCTTTCATTCCCAAAGAGGTACATATACTTAACTTAAGACTAACTTGTTAGAATAAGCAAGTACTGCCGCTACTACTGGTGTCGCAAGACGTTCCTTCAGTCCTGGGCTAGTCCAAACGGTGCCAAATCGGCGTAAACCGATCGTCTCAACAGACTCAAACGAAGCAACCCAGTTTGTACCAAGGCTTGTCACTCCGACATGAGCTCAAAATGCATACAACATGTAAACACTATATAGAACAATTTATTTAATTAATCTAGGACTACAGAGGTGACTAGGAAGTAAAGTAGGTGTTCGGTAAGAATCTTCAATGGTGAAAATTAGATAATACCTATTGGATATGTCGCTAAAACTTCTCCGAGGACCATTCACGTAGCGCAAGTGAGACCATTCGCTCCATTGACGCAAGCTGTAATCGATTCAAGGTAAGTATGGGCACTTTTAATGCAAACAGTATGGTACTAACATCCATTGATAGTGTTTCCGTCCAAGAAGAATGCACAAGAAGACCCGAGAGTGTGCTCGCAGTTGTTCGGGCACTGACAAGCGCTGTCGGGGTTGGGGGCAATAGCCCCAACGCCAATGGCTGCAATGAGAACGGCAGAGACGATGGCGAAGAATTTCATAGTGAGGAAGATGTACGAGGTTGAGTAACAAGTTGTCTTTCGATTGTGGGTGATTGAAATGTAGTGGAGAATGGGTAAATAGGGCATTTCAGTTCCACTTTTATACTACTTCTGGTTGTTTTTTCAAGGCGGATAATTTCAAGGCGGATAATACTTTACTGCACCTTTCCCCATGGAGTAGTAATAATGTGAGGTGCACCCGGATTCCGGAACCTATTGGGAAGATGCTCTTGGGCGGTGGTAAGTGCTTATTTCAATGGTCACAGCCGTACTTTTACATTGTATCTACCAGTTTCTTGATTCAAACTTGAATTGTGGTGCTGCGTGAGGGGCGAGATGCATTCTAAGGTGGGACTCTGCAGCGTTCAGTATTACTGCATTTGCTACTTAATATGTGGAGCCATCGGCTAAATATGAACTTGAGTTCACACATCTACTACTGTATCAATACGACCATAAGTTCCGGGAATGCTATGTGTTACGTTCGTAGTTCCCAGATCTTAAGTCCCCGTGGATTTATAATGCGTTGGTTTCGAAGCAGGTACAAAACAGGTCCTTGAAATGTGAATTTTTCAGAGAGCGTCGAAATGAAAAAAGACCCGAGTGCTATGAATGTAGTAGTCCATGCATCCAATGACATGTCGTAGCAGTCGCACTGAGATGATGGTTTGGTATAGCATTTATAGAAGAGTTGAGTTAATTAAAAAGTAGTTTTCAACACCTCTGTGTTTACCCCCGAAGGGAGGTGGATGTAATAGCTCCTTGACAACAGGCCAAAATTTTTGTAATGAAATACTTTCGTGTACTGGAGTCATTACCACTTAAAGGTGCAGTATAAACGCTGAGGCTAAGACGCTATGTCATCCGTCTCTTCGATACCGAAAATCAGCATTTTGGCATGTTGTCAAAGGACTACTACATGCATGTCGCCTCAGGAAGTGGAAGGAAGGCTCTACTGAACTTACCAATATACTCCAACGGGTATTTGTTCTTGATGAGGTCGTAGCGCTGTTGACCCCAGGTATGCTCCATCCATCCAATTTCACTATCGGGTAAAAAGGCAAATCTCCTTTGTTTCGATGCATAGAGCCAAGCTACAGTGGATCTTTCCTCAACTGTATACCATAGAATTGTACTCCAACGGATCCGGGGTCTGCTTGTTTATGGGATATGTACTATTTTTTAAGAGTATTACCTGGACAAAAGACTTGACAAAACCCACAGCTTTACAAGTGGTACAGAGCTCCGTGTCTTGCTTCATGCTCAATTACCACCTCGAATTATGACGATGATTCATATCATCGAAGCTGGTAGGGCGAAGTATCGTGTTACCCTTACGCCTTAGAATTGCCTTAGAACATTGTAGAGCTCTGGTTGAAAAGCCTAATCCACTCCGGGCCCCAAAATCACTGGGTGGCAGTGGGTATTCAATCAAAAAAAAATCGACAGGGATTTGGTTTAAGGCTAACAAATAGACCTTTGGAGCAACTTGGCGAGGCTCTGCAGGAATTCAAGAGCGGTAAATATCTCAAGGCTGAACTTCGTTGGTGAATGAATGCAGATGGGAGATGACTCCCCATACCACGACTGCAGCGCAGTATTCACGTATTCGATGCCCCAGAGTTTGAATGCACCTGTCTGTTTAAAACAGCCGTAAAGTACTACTGGTATCAATACGACCGTGACTTCCCGTAACCGTAAAGCCAGCCCGGGAACTTATGTAGTCATTTTGAAAATCATAACACGTAAGGAATTATGTATTCGGCAAGATTCGGCATAACACTTCAGCAGTTGAAAGAAAATTTTTGCTGATTTTTGGTTGAGTGGACGATGTAGGTGTATTTTTAAGTGCAAGATAATACTTTCAGAAAAAAAACTGTCTGAGAAGCAAAGATTCTGAGGGAATTACTATGTAAAAAAATAGAGACTTGTTGGTAGGAAATTATAATCCAATGCATAACGCATTACAAAATCATAGGAACTTAGGATTTGGGAACTACAACCGTAACGCATAACATCCCCGGAACTTATGGTCGTATTGATACAGTAGTAGATGTGTAAACTCAAGTTCATATTTAGCCGATGGCTCCACATACCATTTAGTAGCGAATGCAGTGATACTGAAAGCTCCAGAGTCCCACCTTAGAATGCATCTCGCCCCTCACGCAGCACCACAATTCAAGTTTGATTCAAGAGACTGGTAGATACAATGTAAAAGTACGGCTGTGACCATTGATAGACTTACCACCGCCCAAGAGCAACTTCCCAATAGGTTCCGGAATCCGGGTGCACCTCACGTTATTACTACTCCATGGGGAAAGGTGCAGTGAAGTATTATCCGCCTTGAAAAAACAACCAGAAGTGGTATAAAGATGGAACTGAAATGCCCTATTTACCCATTCTCCACTACATTTCAATCACCCACAATCGAAAGACAACTTGTTACTCAATCTCATACATCCTCACTATGAAATTCTTCGCCATCGTCTCTGCCGTTCTCATTGCAGCCATTGGCGTTGGGGCTATTGCCCCCAACCCCGACAGCGCTTGTCAGTGCCCGAACAACTGCGAGCACACTCTCGGGTCTTCTTGTGCATTCTTCTTGGACGGAAACACTATCAATGGATGTTAGTACCATACTGTTTGCATTAAAAGTGCCCATACTTACCTTGAATCGATTACAGCTTGCGTCAATGGAGCGAATGGTCTCACTTGCGCTACGTGAATGGTCCTCGGAGAAGTTTTAGCGACATATCCAGTAGGTCTTATCTAATTTTCACCATTGAAGATTCTTACCGAACACCTACTTTACTTCCTAGTCACCTATGTAGTCCCAGATTAATTAAATAAATTGTTCTATATAGACTATAGTGTTTTTGAATCAGAATACATGTTGTATGCATTTTGAGCTCATGTCGGAGTGACAAGCTTTGGTACAAACTGGGTTTCTTTGTTTGAGTCTTCCGAAACATAAACCGCTCTGGCTTGATAATGCGTTCTGCGTTGGATCATAAGTTCCTACCAATAACACCACGGTCCAGGGTATCACTGGAAAATGTATGGGCAATGTATGGGAAAAGTTACATAAAGGAAAACTTACCTTTCGTGAATCGTTTCCATCATCAGAAATTTATTTTATTGCAGGTGTAAAAGGAAAGAAATCACCAAGTCTTTCTCGTTTGAACATAATTAATTTTCCCGACTGCAAAAGAAATCGGGAGATGATTTGAAGATGCTCGGAACGCGCCAAAAATGCCATTCCAATCATCTCCCGATTTCTTTTGCGGGCGGGAAAATTGATTAATTTCAAGCATGAAAGAAAGATAAATTTAAAGGCTTGTACATTGTGGACAATGTATATTTCTCATCAAGGAAACTCTCCGCAAATGGTGATTTCTCCCTGGACTTTTCCCAGGTTTCTTCCAAGAATGGAAAGATACCTCGACGGTAGTGTAAGTGTCTGTATTCTTTACATGGCAATTCCCTCAGACTTAAACAAGAATCAGCAAAAATTCCTTTCAACGTCTGAAGTGTTACACCAGATATATAGAGACATTACACATCATGATTTTCAAAATGACTAAGTCCCGGGGCTGGCGTTACGGTACGGGAGCTTACAGTTGTATTTATGGCTGTTTTAAACAGACAGGTGTATTTGGACTCTGGGGTATCGAATACGTGAATACTGCGCTGCAGTCGTGGTATGGGGAGTCATACTAGGGAGTCGGCATGTATTCACCGACGGATTTCAGCCTTGAGGCATTTACCGCTCTTAAATTCCTGCAGAGCCTCGACAAGTTGCTCCAAAGATCCATTCGGTAGCCTTAAACCAGTCGATGGTTTTCGATTGACTACCCACTGCCACCCAGTGATTTAGGAGTGGAGTGGACTCCTAACCAGAGCTCTACGATGTTCTACTAAGGCGTAGGTAGCACAATACTTCGCACGACCATCCTACCAACTTCGACGATATGAATTATCATCATAACTCAAGGTGACAATCGAGCATGAAGAGCTACTGTACACTTATAAAGCTGTGGGTCTTCGTCCAAGTCATACTCTAGAAAATAGTACATATGCCATAACCAAGCAGACTCCGGATCCGTTGGAGTACAACTCTATGGTATACAGTTGCGGAAAGACCCATTGTAGCTCGGTTCTATGCATCGAAACAAAGGAAATTTGCCTTTTTACCCGATAGTGAGATTGAATGGATGGAGCATACATGGGGTCAACAGCGCTACGACCTCATCAAGAACAAATACCCATTGGAGTATATTGTCAAGTTAAGTAGAGCCTTCCATTGTAAGCTCCGCCCCAATATCAATATCAATATTGTCAATGGCGGTTGTATGGGTATGTCAACCTGTATCCCTTGACTCCTAACCCGTGGCCACCACTGAATACTACTAAGTACTAACTAGTTGTAGAATGTTTGCCTCTAGGCGATGCTACTACTCCGCTTTTATAGTTACTGTAGAGGTGTTCTATGCAAACGTTGCACGTAAATTGTTAAAGGTTTATATGGGCATAATGGAGATAAATTGATATAATCTGGGAAGGAGCAAGATACGCTAAGGGGCTATTGCTCCATCCCAGGTGAACTAAATCTATAGCCGGTAGATGCTCGGTCACCTTCCGGATTCTAACAGAAATACTACTCGATTTCGTCAATGGACTCCACCTTTACGACCTGATTCACGAGAATTTTGCCCGGCATAGCTGTATCGGATTCATCCCAGGCCTTTGGGCCAACCAGATCCTATATAAGAAGCCAAAAAATTGCCTTCCAACCTCATCTCAAACAACAGACATATCATAACTTACTCTCACAGAATCTTTCTTGAATCATGAAATTCTTCGCCATTGTCTCTGCCGTTCTCATTGCAGCCATTGGTGTTGGGGCTATTGCCCCCAACCCCGACAGCGCTTGTCAGTGCCCGAACAACTGCGAGCACACTCTCGGGTCTTCTTGTGCATTCTTCTTGGACGGAAACACTATCAATGGATGTTAGTACCATACTGTTTGCATTAAAAGTGCCCATGCTTACCTTTCAGAATCGATTACAGCTTGCGTCAATGGAGCGAACGGTCTCACTTGTGCAACCTGATGCTCTTTACTCAGTCTCGAGTTTCCACGATGGAGGAGAACCTGTGCGTCCAAGTCTTAGTGCTTTGTACTCTTCCATCATAGCTAACACAGTACTTAGCTGGTCGTCTGTGGCTAAGGATGAAGTTACGCAAATCAATAAATGGAATATATATATATGAAAGATAGTTCTTCGAATCAACTATTGTTTAACACGACCTCGCTGGATACAGCATTACCTTCATGAATCATCGCTGGCAAATTTACCGAGACGACTTGGAGCACCTGTAGAGAGGTGTTCATGAAGGTTTAAGAAATACGAGTTCTCGCCGCCTGTGCTGTTATTTATTACGGAGGTCTACAGAACTTTCCCTCATCTTTCCAACGAGACTCCCCGATTAACTGCCACGCCATGCCTCAAGTTAAAATTTTAAGCAGACCAACTAAATGAAGTTCATGATTGTCATCCAGTCGGCGCCTACATAACTGGCGCTTAAGAATTCGCCCGCTTCTTTCTCTTCAACCACCTGGATGTCACAATGCTCACAATGCTCACCCTGACAACTCAACGACTTTCTGACGCGATACTAAGTACATGAAGGAGCCAAATTTGAACGACTTGCAAAGTCCCGCACTGGCTTACATCAGCAAGTTGGGAATTTCATGAGAGCATGAGAGCATAGCCGCCATACCTTCCATACCATAAATCAACGATTCCATCAAAATTTCTCCATACATCTCTCAAGTATGGACTTGTATGGAACTTTGAGTTCGAAGTGACTACTTGGTGACTACTATTATAATAGCCAATTATAACAAAATTTCATAAGAGTGGTAGTCTGCGAGCCTGTTAACATAGAAAGCAGTTAAAACATCTAAACTATTATAATACTTGAGCTTTCAAGGTACAGGATGACGTCCGTACTAGACAGGTATAAGATGAATACCATTGGAGGTGCACAAAGAATGCTATTACGGTGTACTGCTGACTGAACATGTTTTATGAGATGTCCTTGCAGCGTGAAAGTCCGAGTACATTCCTTGATAAATGCAAGGGAGAGGCATGGTGAGAGTCAAGCATGAAAAAAAAAGCAGAGAAATAAGCAGAAAAGCGACATATATTTTGCCACAAAGCAGTGTCTAATAGAAGGACCCCTAATAATCGGGAGCCGAAATTCTGACCATTTATCAGGGGTCGTTCCACAAGCCTGGGGGCTGTGGAGGAGCCTGCATAGTCAGTGACAGCTTTTTCAGCAGTTTTTTTTCGTCACTTGAACTTCAACCAGCTTGTACAAATTCTTTTTGCATTGTCACACATGTCTACAGCAACGAAAATGGTACTTAGAGGCAAGAAGGTCTACCTCGATCCTTCTTTGCTTCCCCACACCCAAGATGAGCTTTGTGAAGCAAAAGAAAAAAAGGAGACTGATGTTCAAATAGCCAAGGATGTTCTGGAAACCGAAAAAAATTGCCAATGCAGTGCGTTGTTATTTCTTTTAATCCTCACTATCTGATTTATTTCAACAGTGTCTCCGAGCTCTTCAAGCCTACAAATCTGGTCACAGTAGTAGTATTGATGAAGTGCGCCGAATCATTAATGAGACACAACGGAAAGAAGGCAAGGGGCCTGCTGCCAAGAACACAGGTGACAGGTGAAAATTCGTGGGCAGATCACACAGCTTCGTACTGGAGGCTTGTCAGGGCTCTCGGACACAAAATGGCAAATCATCTACGCCAATACATTGCCATATGTCAGCACTCGTAAGGCTGCAATGTATCCTGCTCATGAGGATGGAGATGCTGTGAGCACTACTCAGGATGATGCTATCATAATGTCAGATTGGGAATGGTACGTTTTGCTGTGGTTTTCAATGCTTTTCTAACCCACTTTTGATAGTAATTCTCTGGTCTGGGCATTGCGATGATTTAAGTGGTTTTCATTTAAATACAAGTTATATACTATGCACAAGTCGTATATTGCATCTTACCTTCCCAAGCTGTTGTTTTTATGCTGAAATTCATCTTGTTCATCATATCATTTTATGGCTACAATCTTCAGTGATGACGGTGTCAAATGACAATCAGTATGTATGGAACTAATTTTAGTGGGATTCATGTATGGGTAGTATGGGGTCATTCTGTGTATAAGTGTATGGAGATGCATAGGTGGTGTTGTATGCTGAGTATAGAGTCTATCTACCCTCCCTTTTTCCATACATGGTATGGAGTGGTATGGAGTGGTATGAGATGTATGGACCCATACACTCATAGATTTCCTAACTTGCTGATGTATCCGGCAAAGCGAATTCCGATGGATTTGTGGGCGGATGGGGTGCAAGGTTATTTCAAGAGAACTGTCATTTCTGCGCTCCTGGCTTTGCGATGGATAAGGGTGGCCATGTTTAGTTCGAAGGCTTATTTACGGTGTTGGTTTCTTCGATGTGATGACACAGTTCGGGAGAGCGTTCATTCGAAGCCAATCCTTCTCTTGGGACAGATGCAAGGTTGCTTTATTGTTCGTTGCAGCTAAATTGAATTCAGAGCCCAAATTTTCTCTTGATAGCCAAGATATTTGCAAGAAATGGTTGGGTTTGAGTCTGGGCGACGACAGAGATTAGACCCTTGGTTAGCACGATGTTGACTTGGTTAAAAGACTTCTGTTATAGGTTCGTTTCTCGAAACGGATTCTTCTTTAGGGGAAGAGAAAGTTGAAAGAGAAAGTTGAGATAGCTCGAGATAGAGATGGAGATGTCGCGGCATTTGTAAAGAGCAGTCAGCATGAGAGCAAGAAGCGCGCGCGTCTGGAGAACGGAGGGCGGGATATTGAATATGGTGGTTAATGGGTGTCATACATGGCTTGCTGCTCGTTAGGTCAAGTTAGTTATTCGAGAGTGAAGGACCAACGAGATCAGCATTGTAGGTTAAATGTTCAAGGTTCTCTGTTTAACGAGCACTAACGTTGTGGAACAGAATCCACCTTGCTTTCTTCCACCGCACAATATTAATATTCCAAGAAATAATGACGGATAATGCTACATAACTAGCTAAACATCAAATTCGATTGTTCACCACAAAAGGAATTGCGGCATTTGCGAAAGTGGCATTATTTTATTGCAGGTCCTGGCGCTCGGCTATGGGCATTGTTCTACATTGTCTCGCTCCATCAGGGCCACTTGGACCTTCTTCAGGTCATTTACGAGTGGCACGTCCATGGAAAATTGCCCTGTAACTAATCGTTACCTGAATCGGCAATTTTCAAACACAGGTTAGAACTAATTCGTCCCAGGAATTTATTGGCTCTTCAGACTCACTTCCCTTCGCCCTCTCCGTTCCGCGCTTGCGCTTTGCATCGCAGGCCGTCTTCCGTAAAGATCGATTCTTAGTTCATTGCTCTTATTCTCCCTCACGGTTGCGTTACGCCCCTTATGCGCCTCTTCACCAAGAAAACTGCAAGAAAATCTCAGGCTAAAGCGGTAGGTTCTACGCGTCTCTCTCACCTCTTCGTCTCCTGATACACACTCCTTTTCCAAGCCAAAATCCAAACAGACTGCTTTCAAGTGCCCAAATTGTACTGCTGTCATTGGCTCGCGGTGACCTGAATCGACATATTAAGACTCATGATCCTACGCAAACCAAGTACGTGTAAAATACTTTCTCAGAGTACTCGGACGACAACGTTCATATCGAGCCTGTATATCAACGTTCGGAGGCTCTGCCTCATCATATAGTTTCAGAGCCCCCGGTCTATCCACACGTCGACTTCAACGAACTTCAATCTCCACAATCGCGATGGGGAGCCGGTATGAACACAGGCATGGACTTACCTTTTGGTTCTGTCGGAATGGCTTTCCAGATGGGCATGGAGATGGACGGAAATGTCCGACTGTCTCCCGCTCTACCTCTTCCTCGGGAACTTTCGATGCGTTCCATCGTCCAGGAAGATTCAGTCCTACATTGGATTTGAATGCTGCGTAGGAATCTCCTCCTCCTCCAGACTACACTCTACCATCAGCAGCGTCGCCCAGCCACGGTTTGACACGAATATAGAGTATGGCTATGGCTATACTCAAACACCAGGAGCGGGACCTAGCAATCTCAACTACTACCAGTCTGTTCGTCACGATTGGAGAAGCATCGTTACTCGACTCTTCTTCTCATCTGAATTTCTATTCTCTCTTCACCTAATTATCATTACGGAACCACCTTGTAACTTTAGCGGGTAAGTATCATCTAGCATGTATTCATTTTTCTTTCCTTTCGCATTAGCATTATCATTATCCCTACGAACTATCCCATTATATATACATTCCATCGCACTTTAATCTATGTATCAGATCCCTCGATACTCCGAGTCAGGCGAAGAGATTTGGGCTCAACGGAGTATCGGGGGGATAGAATTATTTATCTATGTCAGTTTAACATGTACACCCCGTCGTTTGACTACCGTTCCAAGCTCTGATCCTTCAACTTGCCTTCTTGAACGGTTGCGAGCTCGGCAGGATTCCGCTTATCCGAATTATTCTTTAAGGTATAGAGCGCGACGACTCTAGCAATGACCGAGTGACAGATGAATATCCATATCCCAATTCAGGAAACCAACGAAGCAAGTTAAAACTCTGGAGAATCGTAGGGCGAGCGAAAACGCACAGGCAATCGTATACAGAGCTATGTAAGTAACGTTCTCAGAACCGTGTTTTTGAATGTTATCCGCAAATTCTCCACTTTGGAGGGAGATCGATGCGAGCTCCATTCGGTCTTTCTAGGCCGACAGCAGATCATAACATGGTCAGCATCGTTCTCAGTTTGCGAGAATAGAGCCCCGCCTTGCTCCCCTGTACTTTTTGAGTTTGTGCGTATAGCCAAAGTATCTCTAGTAGTTCGACAGCTGATGCTGAGGTGTTTTTGCTAGGGTGACTGACGACTAATTCATCTCGGTTTCCCTGTAGCGAGTAATGAGCTTCTAGATTTCCAGCGGTGCTCAAGCGCACCCTAGAACTTACTGTTCGGTCCCAGCCCTTGCTAAGGACGTTACGATTGCTTAATGCTCTTTATATGAAGAACGAGAGCGAGATGAAGTTTTTATTCCGGTTCTACGCACGTAGAACCGGTACATGGTGCAATAGCAAGTAAATGTTTAGGCATATATCGTGTCATATGAGATACTATAGTAGTAGTAGACGAACGTAATAAGATACTTAGATCGTGACAAGCATAAGATCGTCGATAAAAATATACAGCAGACGAGCAGTTGTGGTCGGTAGCAGTACCGACTTTGTTTTTATTTCAAGTAGTATCGGAAGAACCTGTTGAAACTTCAAGTTAAATTGTCATTTCGCTTGCGTGAAGATCTGAATCACTCACGTCGCCTCTCATTCCACTCTAACTGCTGTTCCCTCGCTTTCTCAGCAGAGGGTTCCCAAGGATCTAGTTCACCATTATGTAGTTTCTTCCAATACGTCGGCAAATCCTCTGGCCAAGTTAAACCTAGGGAGGATGACCAGCCTGGGGTCATCAAAGTTTTCGGCCTCCAATGCTTCAAGCATCTCCGACTGTTTGGTCACAACCACGAGTGTTTCCAACTCTAATGAAAAGTCTAGCAGGCTTCGCAGGACAGGGAGGAGATAGAAATGGTCCCATGAGTTGAGGTCGCCCATCATGAGATGTTTCAGACATGGTAGGTCTGAAAGGCTTCTCCAGTCGATGTAAATGCCGAGATTCACGGGCGGCGGGAGTACGATTTCGAGATGTGTCAAGTTTTGGTACATTTCATCAGAGAACGAGGGAAGAGCATTTTCACTTGTTGTCATTTCCAGTTTTATTGAAAGATGAGTGAGGTGTGAAATGGAGTCGGAGGGAGGATTGAGATAGGGGAAGAGCCAGCCATTCTGACGGCTCTCGGTCCAGCATATTAATTGTGAGAGGCCAGTGCATACGGCAAGGATTCTCTGGGCTTCGGGAAATGTTACCGAGTAGCTAATATAGAGCTTTTTCACTCTTTGGGAAAAGAATTCAGCGGGTCGTGCATCAATAGTCCGAAGGAACGGAGTGGCCGTTCCAATGGTATGGTGGTCTAAAGCTACTGTTTCGTAGATGTACCATTCCATCCTATAAGCCATATGAATCAAACTGGCTTGATATAACCGACATGAAACTCACCAATACTGGGTTTTCTTGGATAGTCCTGCTAGCTTGACTGCTGTCCCGGGGAAACTGCGCGCTGGTGACTTCGAGAATCTCCCTTTCTATCTCTGCTGGAAACTCAAAGGATGAAACTTGTAGTACATCCTCTGAGCTGAGCGTCGAGGAGGTAGTGCACGCGACCGGTACGTTCATGGAGGGAAGAGAAAGATAAACAGGGGGAGGCACGACTGAGACAAAGCTTAGACGCTTTTATATCAGGGCCGCGGTACTTGGCATTCCCCACTTATAGGAGAGCGGGAATTCGAGCGGGATCTTTTGACAGCAAAGTGTACGCGGGATGAAGGCAAGCAAGAGCTAAACGTATTGCTGAAACTGCTCTAGGCGGTATTTGGTTTCATATAAAAAGCATTGCCTTGAGAGCCGATGCTTCGTAATACTGACCACTAACCGGTAGCCTTAAATGAAGACCGTGGTCGGACCTGGGTCGGACGCCCGTAGTTCACGAGCAATAGTATGAGCATCCGAGGGTATCGCTGGAAGATTGTGCTGAAGTAGGTTGAAGCTGTTGTTCGCTATCAAGCAAGGTCGAGGTAAGCCTAGGTTGAGGTTGAGGTCTGCTCACTATCAAGTAAGATCCAGTAGGTTGAAGTAAGTAAACTGCCAGTGTGAGTGTAACAAAAGTGAATGGGAGGCTGAGAAAGAGTCTAGATCAACTTGCGCTATTCCCACCGTCCGCCACTGTTCGCCGTGTCTTGCAGGGACTCTTGACTCTTCCTTTCCCCCTGCATGCCAAAACTTCTATTTCCTTTTTACCGGCACCATCGACGTACGACATAAGCTAACTTATAACTACACCCAGTCTGAACTTTGCATCATTAAAAGCAAACCATGGAAGCATTTGTACTTACGAGAGAGAAACGAGATGATAGCACGGAAGCAAGAATGATGGTATGTAAACAAAAGCGTCCAGCAAAGCCTAAGCAAGGATAATGAAAGCAAGATGTAAAAAAAAATGGAAAAAAGAAATAAAACCAAGCGAAGAAGAATAAATAACTGTAATATAATAATAAATGTATGTCGTTGTGAGCATGACATGGTCCATTGCATCCATCTAACTCCAGCCCAACCCTTCATAATCAAACAAGATCGACCTAGCTTCGTAAATAATCAAGTATCATCTTCTCGAGTCCGAAGGCGCATTCGAATAAGGATAACTAGAAACAGTCTGGAATGAGTCGTACGATCGTTGAGCGCGGAGATCGCTTGCACTAGCACCCCGGCCCATACCCATGACCCATACCGGCCCTACCCCTCGCCTACAGGTTGTAAATACCCCTCCGCACGTACCACGCCCGGGAACAACAATCTCGGATCCACAGGTGAATCTTCATTTGGGTTCTCGTAGGTAGTGAGACTATCCGCGGAAAAATTCCGGAAATGCGTTCGAGGCGCGAGGGTTGATTCGAAGGTATACCCAGGATGAGGATGTCGCGGCGGGGAAGCAAGGGTTGCTTCGAAGGTGTATCCGGAATGGTCCGCGACTCCGCTTTGGGTTGGGGTAGGAGGACCGGGACCACTGCTGTTCACGTTTAAGGGTAATGACATGAGCCGCTGGTGATGATGGTTTTGTCGATCCGTTGTTGGGAAAGAGGAGGAGAAGGAAGAGGGAGAGGAGGTATTGGAGGAGATTCCGGGCCCGGTACTGGTAGAGCTCGTTGATTATGGTTATAATGCAACTGGGACTCGGAGTGAGAAAAGCTCGTAGCAGTATAAGGAGGCGATGATGCGTTAGAAGGCGGGGGAGGTGGTGAATCTGATCTTTCGATACGGATCTCCTCTGGTAGAGGCGACGAACGGTATGGTGGGGATGACATGTATCGGAAAGAGCTGGAGGTGGATTCCGTAAGATTGGGATTGATTGCGGGTGTGCGCCAACGCATACTCCAGTGGAGGTCGAGGTGGGACTGCAGGGGCTGGGGGGGAGGGACCTAGCTCCACTCGAGGCAGTATGGCAGGAAGATCATCTGCACTTGCACCCGCACCTGTGATTCCATATCCTGGACGGACAAACGGAGGATGAGAAGGAGCTGGAGGTCGTGTTTGAGCAAGAGGAAGAGATGATGAGGAATTAGTACCGGCAAGGTACATGAATGCAGGGCGTAACGTTGGAGGCAGAGGCGCCGCAGGAGATGGACGCGATGAGTTTGGCGGAGTAGGTAATGGAAGATTTCGGCGTGGGAGGTTATTCGACGATGACGCGGCCGCTGAGGATTGGCCTGGGGTTATGCTGTCGATGGAGGGTTTTCTCAAATTGAACGGACTAGCCGGTGGAAGAGGTGCGGGATATGTTGGTGGGGGAGGTGTACGATGGGCCCTCTTGTGTGGTCGTTCTCGAACTGGAGTCCGAGGAGGTGGCGGGATCTATCAAGGGAAAGAAACATAAGTTGACGTACGGAAAAACAGCAGGAGCAGCAACATACTGGTTGTACAGGACTGTCCGATCTTGGGCGTGCGGGGGAAGGAGGAATATGACGTTGCGTTGAAGTCTCCGAATTTATCGTGAAATTATCTCCAATTTCCGATCTCGAAATGAGCATCACCTCATTCAGGTCTAGATCATTATCCCTATCCTCATCCCCAGAGATAAGCTGTTCGCGCTCATTGTCAAGGTTCAAACCCGCGAGGTCAAGATCACTGTCATCATCATCATCTTCGTATTCTTCAAAGATTATTTCATGCGGTTCGTGATAGTCGTACCGACTTGTAGCACGGTCGGTCGTCGCAGTGCGTGTACCAGAGACTCTAAACCCACCTCGGCGAAAGTTTTCTAGAGTCGAGTCGGTTCGAGTGCGCTCGCTAGAGGCATCAATCTCGAACCTCCGCGAAGGCTCCGAGGACTGGACAGTAACAGGCGCACTTCTCCAAGGAACAGGCATATATATAGCCGTCCGTCGGATTTTCTGACCGAGTTGTGAATTTTTCCATAGATTCTTGCCTGGAAGTGCCCAAGTAGTTTTCGTGAATGATTTCGGTTTCACGAAATCCAAATGAGAGCCTGAGGAAGAAGAGGATAGCCGAACGTGTCCTGATCTGGATCCCCGTGAAGATGTTTTGGAATTGGCGTTGCATTCGATAACATCTCCAGTTCAGCAGCTGGCGGTCGATCGATTACCCATTCTTGATCGCGTCTCCCGGCTCTAATCCTGCTCGTACCAAACCCATCCCTGAATACACGCGCTATAACGACTTGCATGCGCGTTAAGATACTTGCAGAGCCAGACTTTTTCGAGCGCCATATAAGGATTCCAATGATGAATGCTGCGGTTACAACTATTCCAACAACGATTGGGACGATAACTTGCACTTTGCTCCATTTATCGCCGGAATTTCCGATAGCCACTAGTACCGATCCTTAGTCATAGCAAAATATACAGCACGGATACGTACCGTTGAGAGCTTGGACAACGTTGAATGTCTGATTGGAAGGCATCATCATAAATGCCCAGGACGGAAGATCCAAGCTATTTGATGGGCTGTATGAATCATCAACCAGATTGAGACCTTGCTGTTCGCAAGTAGCCGTCCAATTACTAGAGAGAACCGTCGATTCTGCGGTTCCATTCGATAGTAAACACGCGCTCCAAACGTTAAAGTATACATTGGTGCAAGTACAGTTAGTCGGAGAAGGAACTAGTAATTATTAAATTAGTACAATTTTCCCGATTAACGCTTCAGTTACGCACCATTTCGCGCCTTTAATGTCCCAGTACAGCTCTCTATATTGCTCTTCATTTCACATGGCGTTTTTCCCTGCGCATTGTTCAACTAGAAACAGCAAAAAGACCGGTAAATGTTGCTGTACAATCAGCTCCGAAGATCGTACGAACCAGGCTGTAATCGTACTCCTGAATCCAACAACCTCAGCAACTTTTTCAAAGCAAGCAAGATGTTTGCGGCTCACCTCAGCAGCATTAACTCGGACTTGGATCAATAGTGATACAAAAGCGAAAAACAAGAATCGACCCGGAACCATACCATAGGGAGGATTAGCGCAAGCGGAAAGAATAGCAGATGACTGTAAGGATTGAAGGCGCTACTGTACATCCAGGCGGGATCCAGGGATTCTAAGGATCAGAAACCCCCAAAACCAAATACGGTTCCACATGCTGTTTACTATTAGATGCTGAGATGCTCATTTGATCATAAGCCACTGCGGATACGGAGTTTGGCGACCCGGATAGCCTCAAATCGGAAAAGAGCATTGCCTTCAAGTTCAACAGCACATAAAAATGGATACATGGATAGTATAAAATTGACTACAGTCTGAGTATGTAAACGAGAACGGTGAGGTTCTGTACGATTGGGTGCGTCCCCATCCCGACTCCCGACACATTGAGCGCCCGATGCGTAGATCAGAGTGTAAACGCCCGTCAATTTGTCAAAATTCCAATTGAGAATGTTAGCCTTTTAGCATCCTTAACTGGTCGAGCATACAGATCACCAACATCGTTCACTTGGATAATCTTCAAGAAATTATTCGGAATCGGAATAGAAGAGCTCCTCCGACACTTGCACGTCCTGTACACGCCACTGAAGAACAGTTGGTTGGTAGGCGGTCTCTTCTGTCATGAGTCAATCACCGTGAGCGCAGCAAAAACGACTACCCCGCTAATCACGAAAACGCACCTGATAAATTTTATATACGTCGGACGCGCCAAGCCTTCCAGTCTTTGAACGTTCAACGTTCAACAATCAACCTCTAAGTTCTAACCAGTCTAGGTCAGCTATTTCCAGTTGCATGAAGAAGGCCCGAAATAGCGCAAGTCCAAGTTGACTCAAGCCCGCATCTATGATCATGATTGAACGATGAGTAGGATACATTACCACTGCCATTGCCATTCGTACCACATCCGACGATTCAATCCGGCAGCATTAGCATTACAACCGGGTCCCAAGTTATGATATATCCCAGCCCAGCACACGACCAAGCGAACGCACTTGAGTTGAGACGTACACTTGATAGAACTTGAGCTAAACCGAGATAATTGCGAACGTTTGAAACATTGAGTGTTTGAACGAATACGAAAGATAGATACTTGGATACCTAGCGATCCAATAGCGACCTGTCACTAGCTGAGGCTGAAATCCAGGATCTCAGACGGTGATATATCAAGTCACCGAGGGTACCACATCGATGTACTGTCAATTTCGCGCGGTTTGAAATCCTAGGTCCAAACATGGTTATAGTCAGGTTATAGTTCAGTCTTCTTCGGGCAGACCTGCCTAGTCCTACTTTCACAAGCTAAAGGTACACAAACTGAAAGCTGACGCGTGCGGACGTACCGTACTACCGTTGAGTCATTCAAACACGGTATCTTGACAAGATACCGGTGGGGGTAGAAGGAAGGCGCGGAAAAGTACTGGAGAAGTACTGGAGGCTAAGAAAGACCGCTGATTAGTACAGTAAAGGAAGTGACAAGGGGAAGGTGCGCTCTAAGAACCAGAAAAAGAAAGCAGTCGACGGTGCTCATGTCTCCAGGCATTGCAAACGCTTCCGACACAGAAGAACAGGCAGCCAATGGAATACTGTGGGCCCAAGCACTTACAGCCGAGGTTGGGTTCTGCAAGAGAAACTCCCAGATATACATAATCTATGAGAATCGAGATGGAACGACTCAGGAATCGGTGGCACTTGCCTGAAAAAGACGCCGACGATTTTGCTGTTGCTCTAGTGCCATCGCCGATTGACTGTCCAGGACGAGAACTACATTTACGGAACTTGGGATCAATCAAGTACGAGAAAGCGTCCAAATCGCTGAAGTAGACTGGTCCTCCGTTGCTTTTGATATAGGTCGGCTTCATTCGTCAATGGTCGCTGAATCCGCGTAACCGAAAGACTGATCGGATCCGGCGTGTACTTTCAAAGCAAGAAAATATCAGTAAACGCAAAATCGAACCAGAAGCATTGGAAGGAACAGAGAAAGGAAGCTGTATCTAACGCATCCCTCTATACTAAAGGAGGCAATATATACCACGACGGTTCCGTTTTATCAACAAGTTTTCGCAAAGGGGCAGCGTTGCGCATGCTCGAAGTTATTGTCTGCGAATTAAATTGTTCAAGTGAGTAAGTTTTAAGGTCATCTGGGAAAACGTCAGTGAATACACTCAAACCATGCTTCATCGTGTGCTTCATTCTGGAAAACTTTCGGCGAAGGATGTCAGGGAAATGCGCTGGCCAGTCCAAATCTGGAATCCGACCGAGTGCCTATTCTGAAGGTCCTCCTTCCTTCCTGAAATAGAGAGCAAAGATTCGGAGCCTATAGAAACGGAAAACAGTGATCGTTATCCATTCAGGATGAATTCATGTACATGTCTTTACCTTCTACGCCCAATGTTCAAAACAACTTCAAGAAGTGAACAAACTTGAACGAACTTGAGCAAAACCGCACTGGTTTAAGCTTGTCGACTTCGGGTTCACATTAGTACTAATTTTCAGGTGAAGAGCATCAGGTAACGTTGCCTTCCGGAGAACCGTGAAAGAAAGAGTACAACGTTCGCGTCGGGATAGCGCGGCCCGTAAATCCCGGACTTGGGCCACAAAATATATAAGCGCCGAATTATTACCCTTCTCTTCCACTCCTTCATTTTCTTCGTCATCCGTTTGCAAGCAATTGCTTGAAATTCATTCTCAGAAATACTAATCATGGCCGGCGATCCCGTAGCAGAAAAGTCTGCCTTTCTACGAATGTACATGTCTAATCATCCCGACACGCTTGTAGCGTACGCAAAGTGGTACGGAAAGGTCTCAGAGCCCATCTCCAGTGCAGAAATGTCCGCTATAGACACTAAAGTGCGTTTCCTCTACCGCTGGCCCTCATTTATGTAACAATATTGCGTAGGGAATGACATTGAGCTGTAAAATGAAAGACGGAAAGACCAAGGACGTACGGGTTCCCATTGAGCCTCCAATGACCGGTTACGACGATGTAAAGCCTCGCCTGCTGGAGATGAAAGCCATAGCTCAAGAGGACTTGGAATGGTATGCATGTCACCTTGCCTCAAGATTTTTGCATCATGTCTGACGCGTTATCTAATTCAAGATAAAAACACCCAAGATCACCACCTACCATTTTCCTCGTTCAGCACTTCAAGTTCCGTTCATTGTTTTGCCTCTCCTAGCGTATTTTGCCTACGCCCCGGTAAACGACCCATCGCCGTTGTATCTTCCTGCCAGGGCGCTCGCCACGTACGCGGGACCCTCAGTTGGGCAGTGGCTTTTCTGGATCACCAACGTTATCCATGTTTTCGAAGCGAATGTATACATGGTCTTTATGTCGGAGACACGGAACAGGTTTTCTTCTCGGCGTAAGTTTACCTCCATAGCATTGTCTGAAATAATCTGACGAAGAACCGCTTTTTAGTCTGCGTACGTCGCCTCTACCCTTGTTTGTGGCTATCATATCTGGAGAGACCTACGGAAGCAGATACAAGATGCACGTATTGAGTCTGTTATGAAGATTGAGTGAAGACAAGGTACTTATTCGTTGCTGTTGGATTTTTGTGTTTGTATCTCTAGTTGAAATGAAATGGACCATTCTTGTTTTAACGCTGGCTCGACCATCTCATATACGTGCAATCAATTGGGCGCTGAAGTGAAGAAGCTCCCAAGGAGGGCTTGAGGCTTTTTGGGAGTTCATGTTCGTGATTCTAAAGTAAGTAATGTTCTTCGGAGAAGTACTTACCGGGAGACGAAGGTGTTGGTGCACTGGGATAATCTCTGAACGGACCCGGCGTTCAGCACTAAAATCTTCCTTCTAACAGGCCCATAACGTACTAAAAAAAAGACGAAAGGCGAAAAAAACGTACGACCCGAAATCCTACTGATGCTCTATCACCGCCATTACGTCAATGTCAAAACTCTCATAAATGCGGAAATCGTTAAGAACAGTTGAAGAATAAGCCATCTCGTCTCCAATCGCTAAAACCAATATATGAACCCTTTCGTCTGGCCTTCTCAATATATCCCAAACCTATTACTTCGTCCATCTCTCGTGGAGAACTGAACCGCTTTGTGTTCATTCGCTTCACCGGAAAGAACCAGACCATGTTTACAAGTCCTCACGTCCGATTGGGTATATCCAAGAGACAGTTCTTTACTCTAGCCCGGATGATGCCTATGCTAATCTGTACGACGTTGACGATGGTTAGTTCTACTCGTGCACGCTACGCTTCTGATTTTCTTCAGATTCCATCGTTATTGCGCTTCAGGCTTTCAGGAGTTGTATACAACTCTTATTGGCAAGCTCACGCAATACAGACTTTCCCGGAGCGAGTAATCATTCACTGTATCTGATGCTTCCATTGAAACTTGCTTAGGATGCAGCGCACTAGTAGACTATCACTGTACAGAGGACTCAGGACGAGCCTAGCCACCCGGCCAGCTGGTGACTCTTTACAAACAATGTTTTCAATTTCCCAATACTGAACTCTTCATTCAAGTTGCCGCTTCCACAGCATATCGATACTCCATGTCCTCGGTTACCCAGTCCCTAGTATTACTATTATTAGTGAGCGAATTGTACAATAAGTAGTATACTCCGGCCCTAGTAGTACCATATTGTAAGAACTCAATATCGAGAGATATTCAAAATGATAATTCAGATTTGTGAGTTTGGATTACAGTACAATCTGCTGGCTGAGACAATAATTATATCCGCTGCTACTGCTACAAGTTCAACTAAGTAGTTTTCTTTGAGCACGCTTCCGGGTTGCTGCGGAACGTCCAGCGGCGTTCGTGTGGTAATAGTAGGCGCTCAAAATCTTTCATGGTTACTCTCGACTACCAGCCTAGTAATCCTCAGTCCTCTCATGCTTTGTGGATTTTACTCATGCCTTACTTAGAGTACCAGTTATGAAGAGCCTAAGGGCCTCTAGCTTTAACCTCTTGCCGAACGAACTATACAATTTGATCGCAGAGGAAATTCAAGGGGACATTCGCACTCTGATAGCTCTTACTCAGGTGTCGAAACGCTGTCATACATTCTTCAATTCGATCTTGTACAAGGACGTTGGCAATTCGTCCCTTGCTACACTTTCGCTTTCCGAGAAAAATCGGCTACCGTTGACCGGGCCTCATCCTGCCTCTTGTGTCAAAAAGCTCTCAGTATCGCCAACTCGCGGTGGTTCTGGCCTAGGCCGTTTTTCAGAAGCGCTTTGCTTCTTCCGTGAAGAACATCGCGCTACATGCATCGGAAGACGCCGTAGAGTCATTTGCGTTCCGATCCAGTAATCTCAGCCTTCCTGAAGTGTTCGGTAGTACCACTCCTGCCGCTCTCAAATCGATCAAAGAACTCTTCCTTCAGTTCTCGTTCCCAGTGAAGAACACCCGCTCGAATTTATCCTTGGCAGTAAGCCCTTACTTGCACTTCGTCGTCTTACATCTGACATTCTCATCCCGGGGCGGTAGAGCTCCTTATGCGGGGCTTCATTAATAAAGCTGGACTTGGATTTTCGCGATCTGGGCGCTCCACGTAAGCTAGCCAAATATAGCAAGCAATTCCATAAAAACTAAATTGATGTTACCTAGCTGACTACCTTACGCTTGCAAGACTTTTGAGGCCGATCCCTACATCCAGTCCTGGGTTGAAACGGCTTTCGCTCCGACTCCCAGAGGATGACTCATCTCGCTTCCAAGCTTTCGCAGATATTCTCAATGACAGGCTTTTCTCGTTCCCTCTTTTGGACGAGTTTCATTACGAAGTTGAGGCGACCATCCATAAGCCCTACTTCTCAGACCCTCTTAACAACTTCCTTCGACGTCACCTGCAAATCGAGATGTTGCATATAGATTATCGTGTTCCTGATTATCATAACATCGAGCATGAACCAATAGCTTGTACAGGAATGCTACCAAAACTTGAACACTTCGAAGGTTCAATAGAGGATGGTATTTCTCTGTGTAAAGCGGGTTCTCGTTCAATGAAGTTCCTGGCGGCAAGAATTTCCCTTTCTTCTCGGGTGCCACGTCATGAACTGGCTACCCAAATCCGGGATGCATTAGCAAAGACACCTTCTATTCGTGAGCTGTATCTCCGCGAACCATACCGGTTCTTTGCCAGCCAGCATCCTGGACATACCTTGGAAAATATTGGCACTATTATCAGCTCATGTCCCAATTTGACCCATCTTGAATGTGTCCTGAACAAATACGCATCGAAGCCGAATCCTGAGGTACATCCGATCCTTCATGTCTTCCGTTGCAATTACATGCTAATTGGTACTGATTTTTTAGAGTCTGGAGACCATTTACAAGAAGATCATGGAAAGCCTCGCACATCTTGTGTATCTCAAGCTACATGTGCAATATCATGATGAACATGAGAATTATTATACGCCTGCTGAAGCGGGCAGATGGCGCGGAAGGGTGGGCGAGTATCATAAACAAGCCATTGCAGATGCGTTACTTCAGTGTACAAACTTGGGTCGGGTATTCAATGCATTGACAGTTCAGGTTTACGAGTATGAAAGGTATAGCGGCCCTCTGTTGCTAGCACAGTATGTCCATTGTCCATAGATTGATGCCGAAACTTTTGTAGTATGTATGCACGGGTATTTTCTATCTTCCAGCAATTTTCACTTCTATGTAAGCATTCAATGCAGCCTCTACTCGATACATCGGATATTCGCCCAATGATCTTCTAGAGTTCTAACTGTGACTGACTTCGTCAAATTCGGCTATGGGTTTTCATCTGTCATTCGATCATTGCTGGTGTTGTAGTTAAAGGCTAATAGAATAACTTTCGAATAGATAAAATCGTTCTGGGCTCGCAACTGGTCAAGAAGACAGGTCGATTGATGGATGTTAGAGATGGTAGTGTACTTCCGTCAAATAACGGAGTGTACATATTAAATTGGACATAGATAAGTAATAATATCCCCCGATACTCCGTTGAGTCCAACTTCCTTTGCCTGACTCGGAGTATCGAGGGGTCTGATACATAGAGTACAGTACAATGGAATGTATACGTACTTGGACAGAAGTTCGTAGGGATAATGATAATGCGTAATAAGAAAAATGAATACATGCTAATGATACTTACCCGCTAAAGCTACAAGGAGATTCCGTGATGATAATTAGGTGAAGAAAGAATAGAAATTCGGGAAAAGAGTGATGAGAAGGAGAGTCGAGTAACGATGCTTCTCCAATCATGACGAACTGACTAGTAGGCATTGAGATTACTAGGCCCTGCTCCTGGTGTTTGAGTATAGCCATACCCATACTCTGTATTCGTGTCAAAGCGTGGCTGGGCGACGCTGCCGATGGTAGAGCGTAGTCTGAAGTAGGAGGAAATTCCTACGCAGTATTCAAATCCAATGTAGGACTGTGAATCCTCCTGAACGATGGAACGCATCGAAAGTTCCCGAGGAAGAGGTAGAGCGGGAGACAGTCGGACGTTTGCGTCCATCTCCATGCCCATCTGGAAAGACATTCCCATTCCGCCAGAACCAAAAGGTAAGCCCCTACCCGTGTTCATACCGGCTCCCCATCGTGATTGTGGAGATTGAAGCTCGTTGAAGTCGACGCGTGAATAGACCGGGGACTCTGAAACTATATGAGGAGGCAGAGCCTCCGAACGTTGATATACAGGCTCGATATCAACGTTGTCGTCCGAGTACTCTGAGACCGAATGGTGAGGCGGCCGGTTCGAGCGTAGATATATAGGTTGGATATCGCGACCATGTTGATATCCAACGGGAGGAGTGAGAGGGCGCAAAAAGACTGTGCCAGCATCGGTATCATTGGAAGTAGGGCTGACTTCGCGGTCTGATGTTGGAGAGCCTTGAGCAGGTTGTCGGTTTCGTCGCGCCGGTTGGTAGTTGTGTATCGTTTGGCGGTGACGAGAGAGGTAGGCAGGGTCCGCACACGTGAGATCGCAGTCAGGGCATTGTAGAGGTGGACCTTCATTACTACAGCCCTTTGATCAGTAATCGGGCAAGGTAAAAGAATGGAAAACTTACTGCTTGGCCCGAAGATGAGTAGTCAGATTCGTCTTCTGAACCGTACGGTAAGGGCAGCCCACGTGAGGACAATGATGTCTGAAGGTGTTCAAAAGAAATGAGAATAAATTAAAAGGCAACGAAGT
Organism: Gymnopus androsaceus JB14; assembly: GCA_009733575.1. NCBI lineage: Eukaryota > Fungi > Basidiomycota > Agaricomycetes > Agaricales > Omphalotaceae > Gymnopus > Gymnopus androsaceus. The sequence goes on along the minus strand of ML769545.1, from coordinate 96,465 downwards.
ATTTTAGACGTACCTGGTTTGCGTAGGATCATGAGTCTTGATATGTCGATTCAGGTCACCACTAGAGCCAATGACAGCAGGACAATTTGGGCACTTGAAAGCAGTCTGTTTGGCTTTCGGCTTGGAAAAAGAGTCTCAGGAGACGAAGAGGCGAGAGAGAGGGGTAGAACCTACCGCTTTAGCCTGAGATTTTCTGGCAGTTTTCTTGGCAGGGAAGCGCATGAGGGGCGTAACGCAATCGTGAATGAGGATAAGAGCAATGAATTAAGAGTCGATCTTCCTGGAAGACGGCCTGCAATGCAAAGCACAAGTGTGGATCGGAGAGGGCGAAGGGAAGTGAGCCTGAAGAGCGAAACTACTCGCCTTTTATCCTCCATAGCGCTCCTGCGACGATTGGTTCTGACCTATGTTTGAAAATTACCGAGTAAGGTAAAGATCAAGTAAATTTCGAAGATATACCTTATAGGGAAATTTTTGAAAGACGTGCCACTCGTTAAATTACCTGAAAAAGGCCTCAGTGGCTCTGATGAAGCGGACAATGAATAACAATGACCATAACCAAGCGCTAGGGCCTGCAAGCCACTTTCGCACATGGCGCAACAGGACCCAATTCCTTTTGGTGAACAATAGGATTTTGATGATGAGCTGGCCGTCGCTATTTCTTGAATAAATATTTCGTGGATTAGGCTGAAGAACGCAATCGCTACTACTTCGGACGCAGTTTCTATTCCACAACGTGAGTGTTCGCTATACAGAGAACCTTGAACGTATAACCTACCGGTATTTTAGTGGTTCCTTCAATGAATTGGAGCGTAGGCCTAGTCCTTCAAAAAACAAGCCCTATTCCAAATGACGTTCTCCTGTGGCTGTCAGTAGTTTTAACAGGGACAACTCGCCACATAAAGACACTGAACACTTGGTTCCACCGCTAGGTTCACGACACATTTATAACCAATGCATCTCTGCCTTATGCATTGTGCTTCACTGCACGGGAATGATAACAAGCATCTAGCCACGGATTTAGAGCTTGGATGCACCTTTCTTCCAGGGTCCCTACCAGTGCCCACCCTTGCAGCCAGAGGTTATTACCAGGCGCAACAAAACAGCTGGAATTTGACTCTTTCACTCTAAACACTCCATCTCCATCCTCGTATTTGCCCAATATTTCGAATGTCTCCGGGTCAGCGTTCTTCGTACGATATGCATCTCAAGCGCACCTTTGAGCTGTATCAGTCCTACTTTGCATAAACGGCGCCGTCCAAGCTCCTTACATCTCCAGCTTGGAGCATTCCCTTCTAGTTGGACCACCTACCATGTCCCTGTTCGAATATTGGTAGCACTGAGCCGCGATCTTCTTTAGTGTTTCTCAGCCATACTTACTGTTCGAAAAAAAATTTGTTGGATTTCATGAGAAGAAACCACTAAATTGGGCTGAGACATGGTTTACGCAAGGCTAATGGCAAGGTGATTTTAGTTCTCGGTATCGTCCCCTCGCACCTCGCTAAAGCCTACAAGTGAAAAGGCCGCTTAGCAGTGCTTCCAAATGGCCTGGTATTCCAGCCTACAATCAATTGCAGGTGATATTACTCAAATTTCTTTATGGTTCCTCACCGATTGTACTAGCCTACATCGTTCGTCAATTGCCTACCCCTCGCTACTTACAATACCTCGGTTTATCTAGGCACTAGTTTCGGTCCTTCTTGCCTCTTTTCCTCTCTTCCTTGCTCGTACTCCCCAGTACTTCCAATTCCCAATACAAAAAACGGCCCTTTGGGTCGGTTATACTGGCTAAACACCTGTCCGCGGTTCGAACCTAATGAATTGGTCGGGCAATAAATACCCAACGTAATTACGCTTCCCGAGCTTGCCTTTGGTTGCTTATGTATCCTTATTTCTGAAATCTGAAATCGAGATCCTCAACAAAAAATTCAAGTAATTCCGTGAAGCTGGCGGCAAGTCCTCGGTACTAGGTACTACTTAGATCGTACAGTCCTTCAGTCGCGATTTTTTCCAACATGCCAAGGTTCTTGGTATCACAGGCCATCCCTCGAAGCAGTATTGGCGTACCTATTTATATATTAAGTCGAAAAACTTCTGGGCATGCTCGTCTTGATTTGGATGTGGGGCTCAAGTAATCGACTGTATTAATACGGTAGTAGCAAGGTATGGTATGGAAGGAGTTTGTGGCCATTTACGCTTAGCTCATTGACTTGTTGCCATGAACAGCTGCAGTCTTTCTGGAGAGCACCCCCTGAGACGATCCATCTGCTCCTTCGAGATTCCATAAACGCTCGCAGCTGCCGCAACTGGTTAGGATCCGTAACGTCCAATGAGATAAAGTAAGCGGTCGTACCAGCGTACAAATCGAGCCAAGCATAATCCTCTTCCGACAGTTCAGTGTTGTGTTTGCTATCTAAGCAATTTTCTGACCCTTTACACGATGACTCGACTTTAAATCCTTCAAAATCCAGCGCCTCATTCTGATACGTCGCATCGGCTATATTCTGATTCGAAGCTACATCTTTGGCGCCATACGCGCGCGTTGTTGGAGCCTCGAATACATGTTGACCTGCTTCGTTCAAGTCGAAGGGCCCCAAACTTGAACGAGCATAAAATCCGGATGGTGTGCATTCATCCACACTGTGGAAATAAAAGTAGATTGTAGCAAGCAAGACCAAGATGGATTGTAGGAAGAATGCAGCTTTCCAGAGCGCCATGACCTAACTGGCGAGAAGGGAACGGCGAAAGGATGGAAGGAAAAATCAGGACAAACCAGAATTATATATGAAGCGCTCGTGGTATCCACCATCTATCTTTATCTTTAAGTTTCTGGGATCGTTCACATATTCAAGTGCGGGAACGACCGGTCAGCTTTGGCCGATCTGGCGTTCAAGCTAAGTACATTGATTCCGAAACTTTGCGAGTCCACGCCCAGTCACTGAGTCAGGTAAAATTTCTAGTTTATCCGATCCCAAGTTCAGCGATGAAGAAATAGCTGAGAATGATGGATGGCTTTTAGGAATATTTTGATTTTCTCGCCGAAAGTTCACATCAGGAAACACCGAACCCTGTCCCAAGGTACTTTGGATTCAGCTATTCTAGCTGAGATACACAAATTCCCATCAGATCAGCGCCGGTGTAGCTTTTTGGTAAGAGAGAAGCAGAGGCAGGCTCCGACGACGGCAACACTGGGCTTCATATAACGTTTGGCGTCAGTAGTTTTTCGGACCTCAAATCGCTGTCTGATGAAGTTGTGTGGTCCTAATGGTGCTAGGACACGCAAGATGAAGGGAATGGAGGAGGACTACTCGTTGTTGTTATCCTGGACAGACGCAAGCTGCTCTTGGTTCTCCAATTCCAACTCATCATCGAACGAAATCTCACGCTGTCTCATTGTGGTATATACAAAATTTTTGTATCGACTCCCCAGGCCTCCAAACCCGACTTCCCCAGCAGCCACTACCACTACCACTGCCACTATTCCAATCTAGCTTATCGCGTTTATCGGTCTTTCTTCATTGGGGGTCAGTTTTGTAATGCGGATGGGTTCAATCAGTTATCCGGAGCAAGTTGAGCTTGGTTCAGACTGGAGGTATCATGCCATGCTGAGGCCCACTGTGTTCAGATCGTACACCGAAGCAAAAAGTCAGCTTGATGTGGTTGTCTCAAGCTGAGAGGTGTGTGTCTATGTTCCTATAGTACTGTGAAAGTATTGTGGTAATTGGCTTGATGAAGTCTTTGCCTCGCCGAAAGTCCAGTTCTGAGTTAAGTACTTCCTCCTTAGTCTTTGGATTTCCCAAGTCGAGACCAAATTGAGACACCAACCTGTGGCTGTAGACCAGCATTCTAGAAGAAATTGAGTACACCAGGTTGGAGGTCTCTAACCACAGCCAAGACCTCAATTTCCGTCGCTTGTCCTAGCAGTGCACCATCAGGACAGTCAGATATTTAGAAGGCTATCGAAAAGCGACGGAACCCACATCTTGTAAGTAAGCATGCGAACAGCCACGGCACGATCAATACTGTACCAGCAAAAAATAATTGGGACTGAAAGGGTACACCAGGAAAAATATGACTGATTAGCTCGGCATCGAGACGCAGACTCTTGGTTACAAGAGCATGCGGAAATTACGTTTCTATCAATGATGGTACGTCATCGTTCAGCATGTCTGCGTTCGATGCCGATGCCTTAGATTAGCTCGTGAAATGCAGATGGGCGCTAATTGAGCGCTTTCCTTCTTCCACCAAACCACCATGGAGCTTGTGCTACCTGAAGAGCTTCTTCAAGCTGTAGTAGAAAGCCTCGCTTTTGATACGCCTTTTGTCGAGCGCCAATTGCGCATGCTCCGCTGGAAATACTCTATCGTTGAACTTCTTCCCCTATCTTTGGCTAATCGCCAATTGCGACGGATTTCCATGCCATTTCTTTTTGCTTTTATCAGGATAAAAGCCGACTCGACAGATGTGGAGAAACTCATAGATCAGTGTGTGTCTAACCAAGCATTTGCAGCTTCTATCAGGTATGGAGAATTTGCATACATCGCTCAATCTAGCTGGCTGAACTCGTGTCGCAGGACACTCTATTTGAACGAAGAATTACCCCAGGCCAGCTTGTCAGAGGCCGAAGTCAAGAAAGTAGACTGCCTACTACAACACTTGACCCATTTGTCGCAGATCAATCTGGGATGGATTTCGCTCGATAGACTCTTGCTGGCTGTCATAAATCGCCATCCTGTGCCAACCGTCTTCCTTCCTTCACGGAGGATCCATAGTATGCTCCTGCACAAGGCACATGAACTGGGCTCCTCCGAACTTTCGAAGCTGGTCCTTACCTGTGAAAATGATGCTACTATCGACCAGGCTGAAAGCGATCATCTTCAGGATTTCCTGGCTCACGGTATGCAGTTGACGCATGTAGATGCGACGTCCCTGCACTCGTCATTTTTAGCACAGAAATTTCATGGCCTTTGCCACCTCACGCTCACTCTGGACAATGCACCCACTAGCCCGACGGTTATGTCCTGGCTCCCTGAATTTATGTGCTCACACGAACTTCTAAAGACAATTCGTTTTGTTGCTGGTTTCAGGTGGAATTGGCACATCAATACTATTCCATTTGTCCAACTACTTATTGAAGCAATTTCTAAAGAGGGACTTGCTGATAGTCGAATTATCAGGGGTTTTGACATTACTCGAGCCAATCCAGTTGCTGTTAACCGCAGTAAACTACGGGCTCCAGCTCCATCTAGCGAGTGGTATGTCAGCGGTTTGGATTTAGACATTCGGACTCAGTCACCGGGGAGGATTCTGTATGTCGCGCATGGATTGTTCCCCCAAATATCCGCTTTGTCTTTAGAGGTATCGGTCACCTTGGTATGTTTTTTGTTACCCTTGCCTCTCACCAGCTAATCATCATAACGCACATAGGACGAGCTTGTCACTGCTCTCACTTGCTTTTCCTCTCTTCGAGTAGTGAACCTAGTCCATCCATCCAATCTTCTGGGCTTCGGAAACCAAACACCCGATGCTGCTGATGTACAAAATGCGATCATACAGTATACGTCGCTCATGGCACAACGTATACCTAACCTCGAGGCTTTTCACATTGACGACCTTACTACTAATAGGGCATATTTTTACGGGTGGCTTAATGTGCAGCAGACCTTGCATGAGCGTCGCACGGTGGGCCCTCTGTGGCAACTCATCCGCGAAAGTCCTTTAGAACCTCTTCCACCAGATAGTCGTACCAAATATTCCTACATCTCCTTCGATAATGTCTTCCTTCTATAGGAATGCATTCATCTTGCGGCTGTAATGTATCGTTAGATCTAGCACGATGAAGAGCTTCATTGAAGTAGTTGGTGTGTTTTCAAGACTAGAGTGTTGTGAAATTATTTAACAATAGATGTTCCAAGTATTTTTGGCCTGAGGCTGCGTCGCTGCCTGTGCATGTTACCGTGTCGGCACACGGCTACTTACCTACCCTCAACCCTCCCTTATACTGACGTGAATTTTCCGTCCAATGTCCCGGCGTTAGCAAGTAGCACCAATACGACTGGATATATCGAATACAGCGCAAGCAAGGAGAAAGTTTTACATAACTTGAATGACTATGCTCGGTTTGGTTTTCCCGTTTCAGCGTCGACATCAGATTTTTGATACTAATCGGGATCGGAGCAGCAAAGTAGCAAATTCACAAGTGAAAAAAAATCTTCCCATCACTACCCTCCGAGTCCGTTCGACAGGTTATTATTAACTCTTCTCCTTCTGCTTTTACCACAACCCAAGGGCTAATGTCCTTCGATGGATAGTCTTTACACACACCAACCATCTGTGCCTTCTGGATCAATACTGTCATCATCTGGCAGAGTTGGACAGGTTGCTCGCAAAATGTCGTTGTTTCTGTCACTCTTTCGACGGTTCCTGGTCTCGTACCTATTCTTTTCCATTCTTTTAAATTTCTTCGCTTTGGCCACACCCACGAACATCACTATCGATGACACAAATAGCGCGTTTGTTTGGGAATCTGGATGGGTAGCTGGGCCATGCTCCTTCTGTTCTGCCCAACTGAATCAGAGCTTGACCTATGACGGAACATGGCATGACGGGGGTTCTTTTTCGGGACTGACTGCTACGCTTAACTTTGATGGTATGCTGAGCGTTCATCGTCGTCATTTTGGATCGTGTTCTGACCTTAAGTACAGGCACAGCAGTATATCTCTTTGGAATTACGTCGGAGAACGACACGGGTACCATAGAGTTTACTCTCGATGGTCAGAATGCGACGACGTATGACCCCTCCGTCCTCCGTAGGTGTTCCACAGATGACGCACGGCTATAACATCTCCTTCTTTGCTGCGTCCGGTTTGGCCAATGGGTCACACACCCTAGGATTCACGTCGATTTTGGCTTCCAACAGCTCCCAGACGGTCTTGATCGACTATGCTATTGTGACGGTTGATAATTCCACGGACTCTGGATCTTCTAGCCAAAGTTCATCTCCCAACACAAACAGTAGTGATACAGCTCAAGGTCCAAACAAATCTGGGTTGATCGGCGGTATAGTTGGGGGTATTGTAGGCGCAGTCCTGCTCTTACTAGGAATGTTTTCTCCTAATTCGAAGGCGGAGACGAGAGCGTCCTGTAAAAGTGGAAGATAATATTCAACCTTATCCTGCTCCCAGTCAGTGCATCTTTCTTCATCAGAACATACTAGCTGATTGCATATTGGACAGGTTTCCTTACGGGAGATGGTTCTTCACCGCCCACCAGTGCAACAACAATTTGGTCGTCTACCACTAAAGGTCCCCAACCACTTCCCATTTCTTCAACTCCGATATTAGTATCGGAAGCTTCGCCTTCACCTGCTGACGCCAGTCAGTTTTTCCTCTCTCATTATGACGGATCTTTGCGCTAATGATTTCTCTTTTACCTCCTCAGTCCCCGTAGCCTATACTCGCGCTCGAAGTAACTCTGGTGCTGCCACCACCATCTCCGAATCAACGAGCTCTCGTACTCGTAGCGATGTTAGTGGTACTTCAAGTGCCGCGCGCCAACAAATACATGAAATGGAGGAGCGTATACGCTCATTGGAGACCATGGTGCTCCTCTCTAATGCAGCACCTAGCATGCCTGCTGCGACCGTTATGAGCCCTGCGTCGGGCCATACTGTGGCTTATGGCATTTCGGAGGAGGATATGACGACTCCTCCGCCACCTTATTGATAGTGATTTTTTCTGGGGTCTATCTATTGCTATGTATTTAGATTATACTTGAACTTATTAGGTGCATCCAAGACATGATTTTCTTGCGCCCTTTCTTTATATCCTACGAAGCCGCTCAATATCAACTACTAAACAGTGTTTTCTGAAAGGCTAGCGTCGTTTGTGCTGGACAACTGCTGTGAGCCCGCAAGACAGTTGAAGACTCTGCCAGGATAGACATTAGGCGCAATACACACATTTCAATTACTCAGAGAGTTTTATTATTGGTATAGTAGTACATCTCATCTAGGACAGTGATAGGGAGAATGGTACAGAAACGTACAAGCACGCATAAAGGCTTCCTTTCCTCCTCTTAATCGACTCTGGATTCGTCAGCAGGCGCGTCAAAGCCATCAACACTAACATTCCACCTCCAACGGCCGTCCTGGAAACCCAGTCGCAGTGTCTTCTAACAGAATCTCGTTTCGCTTCTGAACATACACCTGCGAATCAGAAAGATATTGTCAGCTTCACTTCGCACAAGTTCCTCACAAAAACACACCGTTTTATCCGTAACCTTCTGTCTTAACGTCGGGATATTCTCTGTCTCAATAGGACTTTCCAACAACTCTGACAGATCCTCAACAGCCTTCTCCAAATCCCTCTGATTATCCTCGAACAAATCCTTCTCGTTACCCTTGACTAGGTAATACGCCATAGCGTACGTCCATTTCAGCGTCATGCGGCACTTTTCTACCTCTTCGACAGCCTTCTTCATGAACTGCACCTCGATCCAGGTTAGCTCGGAAGTGATCTGCATCTCTTCCATCTTCTTCTCTGTCTTGGCGTAAAGTTCAACGGAAAGTTTGGCGGATTGTTCGTGGTTTGCCCAGCGGTTGTAGTACTGTGTGAATATATCCGTTTAGCTGGATTAAGAGAATGAATAGGAAGATGCTGACGTGGAGATAACGTTCGAGGGAGGCTCGGCTTCGACTTTGAGCATCTCGAGCTTCGACACCACCCTGCTCCTCGTATCGGTTGCACGAGTAGTATGCCGATCCATGTTCGCTCCAGGGGCCTAGGAAAGTCACAATGAGAACAGCGTAGATGTTTGAACGCGCGATATACGCACCCATACAAACCCAGCAGAATTCGTGTCTGCACTTCTTGCACGTCATATGGCTACAGAAAAGTATTAGACGTGTAGCGAGGGAAAGACGTTGTAGATACACACTTGCAGCCGCCGTTCTTCTCGATAGTGCTCTCACATTTACCGCACTCTTTGGTGTTGCTCTTGATCCAATTTGCAGTCTCGCTATCATCTTCGCATTTCCGTAACCACAACTTGGCTACTCCACAGACGGCTGGCCGATGGTCGCTGTCGATATTGCAACCAAAGCAGAAGACGTGCTCCTTGTCTTGCAGAGAGCTAGCTGCCGATAGCCGAGCCCCCGGAATACCTCGAGCACCACAAGATACTGTGGGAACCATAGTCGTCAAGACCGATTTACTAGATGCCGAAGGGCACGAGACAGTGTTTGTACAACCAGGATATGGGCAAAACTTGAGTTTCGGATTGGATGAAACAAAGTTGCGAACTAGGAGCTCCTGGAAGCGAGTCCAAGCTGTAGTATTGTCTGCAGCGGCTTCGATAGAAGACGTCTCCGAGAAGAGGATATCAGGGATAAAAGCATCCGGAGCGACAAGAGCGCAGCCTTCAGTCATGCACCGAATGCAATGGTCACCCTCGTCAGTGATTTTGGAAGTCGTGTATGCATGCCAGCATCCAGAGCAAGCTGCGTGTCCGCAATCGAGAGCGAGCTGCTTGAGGTCAGGCGAATCGTCAAAGCAGATAGGACAAACAAAAGTTTCAGGTTCCTCTGATTTGGAACCTATGTGAGATTTAGAGAAGGTGGAATTCGAAGACCCAGATTTCTGAGCGATGGCTCTGAAGGACGAGGTTATAGGTGATAATAGTTTGGAGCTAGATCTGGTTTGGCGACGTGATGAGGACGAATCCACAGCAGAATGAGATCGTATATGTGTCGGCGAAGTAGGAACCTCGGGCATAGATGCACCCACACCAGAAGTACAAAAAATCTGCTCGAGAGAAAAATAGACTGATTAAGAGCTTTTCGGTCAAAATATCGCTCATTAGTGAATTTTGAGTGAAAATTAATCATTCAGCTCAACCGAAATGGAATTTCTTAACTGAATGATTATCTTTCAGTTGGAAATTCCATTTCGGTTGAGCTGAATAATTAATTTCACTCAAAAATTCACTAATGAGCGATTTTTGTCTAAAAGGTTCTTAATCAGTCCGTTTTCATTGAGCGGATTTTTTGTACTTCTGGCGTGACCAGCGGTCACGAGAACGGATGCAGGAGTCTCCATATATTTCTCTATTAGGCGCTCCTTGTTCCACGCCTGGTGTCGCAGGAGCAATGCTGCGACAGAAGGCTATATGGAGGGATGTGATGTAAGCTCAGCGTAGAGTCTGAGGGGTATGCTACTCACTTCTACGCCGAGAATGCCACATATATGGTCTACATCTTCTTTCATTGATCTCTCCACAGAACTCTGGCTGAGAGATGTGCAATCGACTTGGTACGACTTGTGCTGCAAACTTGTATCAAAGATAAAGTCATCAGTGTCATCTTCCATTGCCATATCGTCTTGATCTTGAGCAGAAATATTAAATTAGTAGGTGAGAGGCACTGGAAAGTGCTGACCATCGTCTTGAACGTCTTCCATCATCTCGTCATCATCGTAATATTCAGCTTCATCGTCAGAGATCTCGTAGTCCGAAGACATGTGTTGCCTTGGCTTGCTGTTGGTGTTGTGGACGACGAGCGCGAAGATGGTGGTTCCGGTCAGAGGGTCATCGTGACTCATCCTCAAAAGTGGCGCTCTAGCCTTAGGGCGCTCCGAAACTTTCCTCCGAACACTACAGTGATCTTGGAGTCCTTGAGCCACTTGGAGTCCTTGATCCACCAACCGTAATTTTTATTTCCCTGATAGTATTTCTTCGATCTGAGTATCTCAAAGTACTTGTATGTGCTTATTGCATATCTGGTCCAAACTTGGAGTGCATAACCCCTGTACATGGAGAGCTAAACAAAGCATATAGTACTTTTTTTTTGACGTTTTAGAGCTGGAAAACTTTGGCCTTGGTGGTGAGCCACCTTAGATTGATAACCAATGGCTCCAAGCTGTACTTTCATGTATGCAGAATTACATTGTCTATTGAATGTGCTATTTAGCAAAGCAGTAGGTAAATTATTAAGATCTCGATGTTCAAAAGGATTTAGCGTGACACGAAGCGGAAAACAGGTTTTCGGTAGGTGATTTGGCCACCTGTTGATTGACATTCCCACACACTTGCTGGAATATCTCTACGACTGACATCTCGAATTCAGTGGCAACATGGTCGGGAAATCTCAATCAAATGATCTGAAGGCTCAGCTGGAACGGGAAACAAAGGCCGAAAGCTTGGAGAAAGCTGCAGAGGCATACAGAGAAGAGCTAAAGAAAGAGGAAAGTGAAAGAAAATCCACAAGAAGGATTGCGAAAGATTTTGGAGTGGACCAAATGACATTGACAAGAAAGGTTGATGGACATAGGGGTATACAGGAGTTTAATGCTACAAAACAGAAGCTCACTCCAGCTGAAGAGAAGGCTCTTGCTGACTGGGTCTTACGCTCTGTAGAACACAGTCAGCCACCAGCTCAGAACCAGATCAAGTCATATGCGAATGCAATTCTACAGAAGAGAGAAGGTCATGGATACAAGGAAGTCGGGTCTACTTGGGTCTACGAGTTCCTGAACAGGCATCATGAAATTTTTATGCATTGGAGCAAAGCCTTGGACACCCAAAGGGCACAAGGTCTAAACCCTATGGCAGTAGACAGCTGGTTCAATCTTGTGAAGGAGGAGATCGCAGATGCTGGAGTCAATCCGAAGAATACGTATGGGATGGATGAATCCTCGGCTTCTCGAGGAAACATGGCAAAAGAGCGCATTGCGGGCAAGCGTGGCACAAAAATGCAGCATCGACAAGGTGGTGCCAACCGAGAAAATGTTACAGCCATAGTAACTATCTGCGGCAATGGCACAACTCTACGCCCAACTGTCATCTTCAAAGGAAAGAATATGCAGACCAGGTGGACAACTAACAACGTGTCTCAAGCAACATACGTGTTTCTTGACCTTGTACCAGCTAGAGTGGATCTGACCAAAGAATTAGCATGACAGTATTAGAAAATGGATGGACTGACAACAAAATTGCCTGTGAATGGATCAAAACTGGATTCGACCCTTTGACGTGTGCCAAGGCTAATGGCGAGATACAAGTACTTCTGATGGACGGTCATAGCTCTCACTTCACTCCTGATGTGATCGAGTTCGCAATGGAGCGTAACATTGTGATCCTAGGATACCCACCGCATTGCAGTGATTGCACACATGCATTACAGGGATTGGATGTTGTGTGCTTTGCAAGGATGAAGGCGGAGATGAAGAGGTCAGTAGCGCAATTCAAGGATGAGAACCAGTGCGTTGTTGGTAAAGAAGACTTTGGGCCTGTATTCAGGAGAGCGTTCCTCATTGCATTCACTATTGACACAGTGAAGGCCGCATTTAGTGCAACAGGCATATTCCCGTTCAATCCTGGTGTCATATGCCCAGAGCAGCTTGTACCTGCAGAAGCGACGTCAATAAAAGGCTCATTCACCCTGACGCAGACAAGTCCAATCAGAGCAATCATGACTACCTTCCACACTTACCAGCCTACATTGTTTGATACATCGCCCTCTCATGCTCTGCCTCCATCGTCAGTCCGAGCACCCATAGCCTCATTGTCTCGTGCAATCAATCCACCGTCTCCTGTGACTACTCCTGAAGCATCTGGCTCCCATTCGAATTGCAGGTCTCGCGATGATACAGAGCAGCCAGTTGACACGCCGTCAAAACGAATGCAAATGTTGACTAGTTTGCTTGCATCAACATCGTCTGGATCATTCCTCACCTCCCAAAACCCATATACATCCAATACCCCATTCCCTTGCATGCTTGAAAAAACACCTCTCCAAATGTCAGCTCCAGATTGGGGTCTGCTCAATGAAGCAGAAGAAACAGATATAGGATACAGACACCAGGCCATGGAGATGCTTCAGGAGAAGAATAGAGCGCTAGTCAACTCCCTATGAGATACGAAAGTTGTGGTAGAGGCGTTTCAAAATAGAGAAGAGACATATGCTGCTCAAGCTGTCATGCAGGACATGACCCTCTCAAAGATGAACTGGGCACTTCATGCAAAAGAGGAGAAGAGAAAGAACAAGCCAGACAAGGAAGTGTTGCCAAATGAAGGACTGGGCAGGCTCTGGACTGACGAGAGAATTTTGGGATTTCAGCAGAGGAAAAAGGCGGTACAGGCACAAGAAGAGGTGATAAGAGTGCAAGGTTAGCGGAGAGGGAGTCTAAGAAGGAAAAGAAGGGAGCGTTAGAGAAGGAGTGGAAGGAGATAAAGGTGAAGCATGTGGAACGGGTGGAAGCATGGTCAAAAACATGCAAACAGCATCAGGCCAATGGAACCAGGGTCAGGGACTTACCTCAAAAACCCACTCATATAAGCAAGAAGGATCTTGCAGCCAGGTTCATAGGCTCAGGGCAGCAGGACGACAATGATGGGGGCTCCAATAGCGATGAGGATGAAGGCACAAGTGAATAATTCGGGATCCGGGTAGCTTACCCATGGTGACTACATAATCATGTAACACTGGCTCAAAGATTCCAAAACCGTGACATTGGACTTGAATTCCGATTTAATTCATAGTAATTACTTGCCCTTAGCCTGAAGGTCCTTAAAGCACTTCAATCTTGTTTTAAGAGCTTTTAGATTATTTCTAGATACTTAGGTATGTAAAGACTGTAATGTAGCGAGTTCCGCAAGAAAAAATCAAAGCCGTGGCTCAACGACTCCAAGATCACTGTAACTCTTTGTCAAGACTCGCCCATCTGAATGCTGAAATTGATAGACAATGTAGAATGATTGCTACATGGAGTGAATTTACGGGGCAAATTTACGGGGTGTAGCTAAGAGTCAGTTTGGCAACCAGAATCTGGCCAGATTCTTACACCTTGTTACCATAGATGGTAATCAGATTTTGGACAAGCGCCCTTTGTTTTCATTCATACTACTCCTTCCTCTCATAGAATGACAGTAGAATAGTGGTAAATCACTACTCACATTCTTCTGAGCCTTTTTGTGTCAAAATTAGGCTGGTGGGGACACATTGTACAGCAGAGACAGGCAAGATTTCGTTGAAAACTGATTACCATCTACGGTAACTAGCCGTAAGAATCTGGCCAGATTCCTGTTGCCGAACTGACTCTTAGTAATATGTTCCAGTGCATAAGCACCAGTCCCTGCTACCAGCTTCATGATCAAGTCACTACCGTGGCAGAGGTCCTCCCTTTGAGGCTTTGACCTTCACGTCCATCCATCTTGCTATATATACATTTTTGAACAGTTTTTTATGCATGAACGGTACTGTCAGGTTCAAATGGAATGAGGAGGAGAGGCGGGGAAAGCCGCGATGCAGCTGATTATGGAGGCGCTGATGACATTTGCGGCTGAGAATATTTGAAGATTGCACGAAGATAATTCGTGAAGAAATCACAGTGGATATGCAAAGCAGTGTCTTTGAGATATTTTGCATAAATGTGTGCCTGCTTGATCCTGGAAAAATATGAGATAAAACGCTGATATTTTGCATAGAAAAAACATGCAAAATATCACCAGTCTATGGTGCAGCAGTGTACCATAAGGATCAGATTGAGGCACGGTCGTTTCGCGTGCACCAAAGATGTGAGCCTGAGGGCACTGGCTGACAACAAGGACCGGAACAAGGAGAAGGAGCAGCGACGTGGTAAAGGTATAGCTAGACATTGCTACGGACAACAAAGACATACATTTTCACGTTTTATGGACCTTTGGGTGATAAAAATAGAAACGAGTAAACAACGCTGAATTCAAACATATTGGTTAACAGCGACACTGAATGAGATAACCCCTCAAATCAACCGAGCATTTTTCCACTTTGATTCAATGTTTGTGGCGAGACTGTCGCTGGTGACACCAAACTTTTAAATGTAGCAGAGAAATGCATTTTGAGCTAATTGCAATAAGATGTGAGTGTGACCCTCAGCGGCCCATTTTGTTGGGTCAGCTGCGAGTCATGAATGGATCTCTTGAGGTACAGACATGAATGTGAACGCCAAAAGATTGATGGTGAAGCAGCTAAGTATACGATAGAGGAGTTGTGACCATCAATTAGAAAAAGAGATGTACGGCCTTGGGCCACTCACGCCAGGTGTTCTTATTGAAGTCTTTATGATCTGCTCAAGGGCCAGCTCGTTACCAATCCATTCGATGAAAGGGATAGCCTGTAACATTCGGTAAGTATTCATGTCAAACAAAGTGGTCGATTATTTAAGCAGCTTTTTGAACACTGGTGGAATTATTCACCTTTTTCCCTATGCCATGAAATCCATCAAGCCAGCATCACTAAAGAAGATCGTATTTCAGTACTACATGGAACAAGCTTGGACGGTGTTTACACAAAGGCAGGAACCGCAGGGTTTAAGAATACATATTGTATGAAGAGCGGAGCCTGGCTGGAAACTTGAACATTGGGGACGTTGGATGAATAGGCCAGATGAAGGCTGGAGATGTAGTTTTGAAGGAAAAGATCAGACTCCACAGGTTTTATCGCGCCTTGTAGTAGCCTCTAGCGAGGGTGGACATCGGACGCAAAGGCGACGGTCGACCTCACGTCACGTCGTTTGTGCGCTTATGGTCTTGACGTTTTTGGTTTTGATGACTTGTTGATGACTATCTCGATGCATCTGTTCATCAGAGCGTTCATCCTTAAGAAAAGGTAGCAACACTCCAAAAAATCTCTTTCAATCCCAAAAAGGTACATATACTTAACTCAAGACCAAGTTAGACTAAGCAAGTACTGCCGCTACTGGTGTCGCAAGAGGTCTTCTTCAGTCCTGGGCTAGTCCAAACGGTGCCAAATCGGCGTAAACCGATCGTCTCAGAAGACTCAAACGAAGCAACCCAGTTTGTACCAAGGCTTGTCACTCCGACATGAGCTCAAAATGCATACAACATGTATTCTGATTCAAAAACACTATAGTCTATATAGAACAATTTATTTAATTAATCTGGGACTACAGAGGTGACTAGGAAGTAAAGTAGGTGTTCGGTAAGAATCTTCAATGGTGAAAATTAGATAAGACCTACTGGATATGTCGCTAAAACTTCTCCGACGACCATTCACGTAGCGCAAGTGAGACCATTCGCTCCATTGATGCAAGCTGTAATCGATTCAAGGTAAGTATGGGCACTTTTAATGCAAACAGTATGGTACTAACATCCATTGATAGTGTTTCCATCCAAGAAGAATGCACAAGAAGACCCGAGAGTGTGCTCGCAGTTGTTCGGGCATTGACAAGCGCTGTCGGGGTTGGGGGCAATAGCCCCAACACCAATGGCTGCAATGAGAACGGCAGAGACGATGGCGAAGAATTTCATAGTGAGGATGTACGAGATTGAGTAACAAGTTGTCTTTCGATTGTGGTGATTGAAATGTAGTGGAGAATGGGTAAATAGGCATTTCAGTTCCACTTTTATACCACTTCTAGTTGTTTTTTCAAGTGGATAATACTTCACTGCAACCTTTCCCCATGGAGTAAATAACATGAGTGGCACCCAGATTCCGTTACCTTATTGGAAGATGCTCTTGCGGCGTGGTAAGTCCTCATTTCAATGGTCACAGCCCTACTTTTACATTGTATCACCAGTTTCTTGAATCAAGCTTAATTTGTGTGGCTGCGTGAGGGGCGAGATGCATTCTAAGGTGGGACCTGGAGCTTTCAGTATCACTGCCATTCGCCTAAATAAACAGTGCGAAATATATGGAGCCATCGAGCATAAATAATAACTAATTAACACATTATACTATGTTAAATACGAACACATTAATTCCGGGAATAGTATTAGTTTACGATTCGTATTCCAAATCTAAGTCCCGTCTATATACAATTGTTCGGTTTCGAACAGGATACAGAAAGGTCTGAACTCAACGAATGAAATAGATTTCAGAGAGAGGTTGAAATGAAAAAAGACCCGAGGTGCTTAATAGTAAGTCACAATGCATGCAAAAGACATAGATCTAGCAGATCCACTGCGGAAGAACATTGAATAGTATTGGAATAAGCATAATTATTAAGAAGCAGATGAGTGATATGAAAAGTAAGTTTTCCCAACACATCTGTTGTTACCCCGAAGAGACGGATGTAATAGTAATTACATGCAACAGCCAAAATGTTCTAAATGAAAACTTAACGTGTACTCGATTACATTTACCACTTAAAGAGAGTATAAACGCTAGAGCTTAAGATCTATGATCAATCCGAGATCTCTTAAGTACCGAAGACTTCATAATTTGGTCATGTTGATCAAGATACATAACATTTAATAATCGCGAAGAAGTGAAGAATGCTCTATGCTGACATAACAATAAAATAATCCAACGGTATATGTCTTGATAAGAGGTAGTATAGCGCTGTATTGAACCCCAGTTACATGCTACACGCATCCAATCCAACTAATATACAGGTAAAAAGCAATCTCCCTTTTCATGCATAGAGGCGAGCTAACAGTAAGAGATTATTTCGCAATACCTTATATAACCATAGAGTTGTATCACATGAATACACTTACAGAATTTAATTCACTTAATGTTACAGCGTTAGCGCCTATACCATCATATCAAGAATCATAGTTCAAACAGCAGCAGCGATGGCGTTGACGAACAAAACTAGGTCAGACCGGCGTAGCCGCGCCGCAAACATATAAACTAAACGGCCAGTTCACAGAAAAGCGCTCCTCCATGAAGGCCAGGAACCGACAACGCCAACACTAACAATACTACGTCTGAACTTGACCCAAGTACATCCGCCTACGACTAAATAATCTGCAAAGCTTCTTCCACCAATGCAATTGTAATGATAACTTCAAAAAAGTTTCACTTCCAAAAATGGTACTTCTTGCGCGAGACCCTATTTGAAGTCCTAATACTATGCCAAGTAGGCTCCTAACATACAACAATCTGCCAAAAAAGTATTACTACTCGAATTCCAAAAGAAGTGAAATTGACAAAAAATAGCTCAATAGTTAAATTTCAGCTCCGAAAACCCAGATCAGAAAACCATATACGTTACGCATTACGATCAAGATTCAGGACCCACGCGTGGACGCGTTACTGAACTTAAATTTCAAAAGCACAGGTATCCAACGGACCAGGAGCTAACCCCTAACCTCCAACATACAATTGTATATTCAGAACAACAGCAAACCCATATCCTATGACCATTGTGAAGGATCAACCCGCTCCAATCCATCAAAGTGGTCAACTGTCTCAATCTATATAGTTCAAGTAGAACCGTTATTATTGGGTGAGGTTGTCCCTATACATTTAGCTAGCCTGAGAAGACCAATCCAAGTGAATAGGTTTACCTAAATCTTCTTAATTCTTACAAGCATCACCATCATTTAGAATCGTAACATAAATATCATAATCAAATCTTTTTCAATCTTCCTGGTAGAAAAATCTCTTCCAATTATAAATCAGCAAACATATATCCATCATCGGACTGTAATCCTAACCTTACCTTACAATTTTCCTAAATAAGACATAACACTTACACAATAAACAGTGTTTATTTATCAATATTGTATCTATTACACACATTCTAACAACCTAATTTTAAATAACCAAATAATATACATCTTGCATTCCGTATTTAGCACCCTACATTTATAATTACCTCATATTCAATCTGGCCATCATAAATCATACTCAAACCATTCTAATTTATAATCATCATAATAATCCATAAATAGATCAAAACTACACTAATTATATCTTCACATGTATCATCACCTCGTACTAAATAACATTAATCATACTATGGATAATACACATGTCATCTCCAAGAATCCCAATCTTCCATTAATATCATCTACCCATGGTTTTTTTTATCTTACATCCCATACTATAAACCATAACCATGGTATATGCCACAATTCTTGCTAACCATCTCGTCCAAATTTCAAACGTACAAACTACTAGCTCCAATTCCATCTTTCTTTCCCGTGTACTAGTACTCTTTGTCTTGCTTACATGGCTCTAATGGTACCACGACAACGATTCATATCCTTCAAATCTCTTAAATCTAATAATAGTGTCTATCTTCTTACCCTACCCTCTATTAACATCATACTATCTACTCATCTTTTAATATACCCATAAAACACTCCTTCTTCCATATATCACTTTTTTCATCTTTCTTATTCAATCAAAAACCATCTACATATTTGTTTAATTAACAAATAACCTTTTTATCAACTTTTCTATTCTCTTCATTAATTCAATTCTTAAATATCTCAATCTAACTCTTTTTAATAATTCATCATTTATATTACTCCCCATACCCACTACTTCCATCCATTATTCACGTATTCTATCCCCATATCTGAATTCACCTTCTTTTTAAAACAGCCTTAAATAACTTATTCAAACACCTCATCTTCCCTAAATCCCATCCCCTTTAAACTTAGTTAATTTTAAAACCATAAACACTAACATTAAACATTAACTATTTATTCTCAATAATATTCTCATAAACACTTCATCACTTTAAAGTAAAAATTTTCTGATTTTTTTTTAATTTTACTATTTATATTTATTTATTGCAAATATTACCTTCATAAAAAAACTCTTATAATCCAATTATTCTGTATTTAATTACTATTTAAAAAATATACACTTTTGTTTCTAACTTCCTCCCTCACTCATCACTACAATTCAATCTTATCAATAAACTTTTTTATAACAATTAAAATTACATCTTTAAACATTTAATTAATACTTACCACTCCAATATCATCTTCCCAATATTCTAATCCTGTTTGCACCTCACGTTTATTCCTACTCCATCTTTAAATTTCATCCTCCCTTAAAAAAACAACATAGAGTTTTTATAAAATTTATCTTAAATTCCCTCTTTACCCATTCTCCACTACATTTAATTAACCCACAATTTAAATACAACTATTACTCAACTCTACTCCTTACATTTCCTCACTATTAACATTTCTTTTCCATCTTCTCTTCCTCTCTCATTCCATCCATTGTGTCTTTTTGGTTTCTATTTTTACCCCATGTCCCAACATGCTTGTCATTTCCCGAACAACTTCTATCCATACTCTCGTGTTTTCTCTGTTTACATTCTTCTTTTACTTAAAGCGTATTCAATTTAATGTCATTACCATTGTACTTTTTCATAAAATTTCCCATAGGTTACATTAACTATTACATCCTTCTCAATTACTGTTACGTTCCACTATCCTACTTGTAATGTTCCTCATAAAATTTTTATCAACAACCATTATTCTTACTATCTTTCAGCTCTTGAGCAATTCTTACTAGATACCTACGTGTTTAGGCTTCTTAGTCACCTCTTAGCTATCCTATATTTAATCAAAAATGTCGATAGATATATTTTTTACATTTTATCATTTTTATCCATCTCGTTGATTTACAATCCTTTTTAACAAACTTTTTCTTTTTTATTCTTCCTTATACAAACTTTTTATGCCTCCTGTTCTTATATAATTCCTTCTTCGTTGTATCATAAGGTTTCCCACCAATAAGGTTCTCTATCTTTCATATCCAATTCCCTCATACTTACACAATAATCATCAAAAATCTCCTTCAATCTTCTGTAAGTTTTTCACACCAAATACTTATCCCATATCATATTGTGAATTACACATTATTGTTTTCAAACATTACAATTCCCCTGTTCTTCTTTACTTTACGGTTTATCTTACTCTTTCTACATTTATGTCCTTTTAAACATACATGTTCCATTCTATTCTTTGTTTCATCTGAATACTTGGAATACTTCTCTTTTTTTCATCTTTTATATTTGGCTATCATTACTATTTGATGTCACTCTCATCCGCATGTTTTCACCTACGTATTTCAGCCTTGTATCATTTACCTCTCTAAATTGCGCTGGCATAGGTTTCCTCGGACAATTTTCTCCCAAATATCCATTCTTTAGTCCTTGAAAGTCATTCTGATTTTTTTTTATTTTTTGTTGTATTTTATTGTACCCACTTCCACCCACTTTTTTATTTATTATTTTTGTGGTATTGTACGTTAACCATATCTCACGGACGTTCTTATGCTTATTTGATCACCGTTGAATACTCCCACGACCATCGGAGCAACTCTGTGTACGATATCAATGATCATCATAACTATGTGTTTTAATTTCAGCATTAATACTACTTTTACACTTATAAATCTGTTTTTCTCTTGCCATTGCATACTCTAAAAATATTTACATATTCCATAACCAAGCAGTACTCCGTATTCTTTTTAACAATCTATTTATACATTTTCTAAATGACCCAAATCTATCTCGTTGTCTAGCATCTGTAAAACAAATTAAATTTCCTTTTACCCAATAGTTTATATTAATTATTTATCATACATGTCTTCAACATCTCTTACTACCTCATCAATTAACCAAATCGACCCATTTTTACTATATTTCTCAATTTTAATTTTATATCCTCCATTTTAAAAACTCTCCTCCCCAATCAATATCAATATTTCAATTTCTTTTATTTTTCTATTTCAACCTTCTATCCCTTACTCCTAACCTTTGTCCACCACTTAGATACTACTAATACGTAACTATTTTATAAATTTTTTCCTCTATTCTATCTACTACTCCTCCTTTATTTATTTACTTTATATTTTTCTATTCCAAACTTTTACGTTAAATTTTAAATTTTATATTGTCATAATTTAATAAATTTATATAATCTTTTGTTATTATCAATATACCTAATTTTCTATTGCTCCATCCCATTTTAACTAAATCTATAGTCCTTTATATTCTCGTTACACCGTTCCTTATTCTAACAAAATACTACTCTATTTCTTCAAGTTTACGGTCCACCTACTACCTTATTTCACTATAATTTTTGCCGCATTATCCTTTATCATATTCATTCCAATTCCTTTTTTTTCCAACCACATCCTATTTTATTAAGTAAGTTCCCAAAAAACCCCCAATGCCTTTCACTTCAAACAAACACGGTAAATCATTAAACTTTTTTTTACTTTCTCAAAATTCAGATGTAAGGAAATGTCCTTGTTTATGTTACCTTCCTGGAATGTATTTAATTTTCCAATCCCGCGAGGTAAATGAAATACTGGAAGGCGTGGATTCAGGCACGCACCCGTTACCGGTGGCCGGATCATGGCTAATTAAAATTGATGCTCGGCATCGTGTGACTTTCGTTGCTGCATGCAATTAAACGCGTCTATTAACTGCGTATTCGTGTATCCCCATCTCCTTATAGCATACTTATCAATAAAACCGTTCTGCGATTAATAATTGCTGTCACCTATCTTATGCATATCTGATTCTGTCCGCTGTCAGAT